>JARJHM010001188.1:0-55644 GCA_033356055.1 Carex pumila | reverse complement strand
ACTATGTAAACAAACAAATTCTTATTGCTATGACTTTTCTCTGGAAAAAGTTGGGTTCAGTTCGGGGTTCACTGCTTATGGTTTCTCATAGCGAGGGTTTGCATCTGTTCAATGTTATAATTCACTTTCCATGATATTTTCTGTCTGGTCTGATTTCAGGATTTCTCAAGTCAGGTCTGATTTTACAGCCCAATAATTTCATATTTAGAAAGTAGGAAGAGATCAGAAGAAATTAATCAAATGATAATACCCTCTTTTCTTTTTACTGAACCACTGACGAATATTATAATAGGTTATATGTCTGATGAAAAATTTGCTTCAACATTATCCCACTGAACTCAGGTTTAAATCAAGGCTTCTTGTAAAAGGAATCATGGCATGCACTTGCGTTTCACTTTGGTTTCTTTAAGGGTTTTCTTTGTTTCCTCAGTCTTTATATAAGTTTCTTTACCAGTAAAAACTTCAAACTTTAACCAAAAGTCAAAAATTGTTTAGTGTTTTCCGAGGAACACCCTGTAGTATTTGCAAATAACATATCCTTATATTTCAAGAGGGCCTCCAAAATGCATGAGTTATACTAGAATGACGACAAAGGTACGTTTAATTAATTAAGCAGTGACTTTTGCCTGAACTCATGTGTCTGTTCTTTTAATAAAGCCTGTGTTGAGTTACAAGTGAAGGAAGCAATAAATACAAGTGTTAGTTAGCAAATTATTGTAATAACAAAACAACCGTAAATACACTTGCAGCACGCACAAGCTGAAGTGAAGAGAGGTCTCTGTGAGAACTTTCTACAACAAAACACGTTGAAGTAAATAAATCATTATTCTCTCTGACCACGTACCAACCATTTCATACAAAAATTGTTCTTATAATCATTTCTTCAAATTAATATAACAATTTATAGAATAAATATCTGTTGAAACTTGAAACCCCCACCCACCCAAACAAAACAAAAAGAATTTTTTTGTTATTGGTGCAATTAAATTACATTGGAACACAGAATATATATATATATATTTTCTCTTATAATATATATGTCTTTGTTGCAACCCACAGGCACAATACTAGTAAGATTTTGAAAGCATTTGGCCTGTTGTATTTTTGTTTCCAGTTATAAATTGTAAATATGTGTACCGCGACTTGGAGATGCTTAGCAATATATACTGGAAGGTAAAAGTAGTAAAGATAAAGTTGGCCGACAAAGAAAAGTTGTGACAAGAAAGAGAGGTAAAGTGTAAAGACAAAGCACAACTTTATCCTTATTTTGCTTTTTGAATATGAACTCAATGTGCGTTCATAGTAGGTTTAATTTCTTATATACGTACTATACCAACAATAATTTTTAATTTGGATATATATATATATATATAGAGAGAGAGAGAGGATGGCTAAGTTCAAATCGTTTGTTCTTGGACTCAGGAACAAACGATTCAGTTCTCTGATTTCCGAAGTTCAAATGGCCGATCCAAACCGTTAGATGTTTAATCTATATTAAAATGTGTTTGGAGACAAAAGTTTATATTTTTTGAAATTTTTTTACTATTTATTAAGAGGATTTGAAAGTCGCTGTTTTTTTATGGTGCAGAATTTTAATAAAAACAACGACTTTCAAACCCTCTTAATAAATAGTAAAAAAATTCCAAAAAATATAAAATTTTGTCTCCAAGCACATTTTAATATAGATTAAACATCTAACGGTTTGGATCGTCCATTTGAACTTCGGAAATTAGAGAACTGAATCATTTGTTCCTGAGTCCAGGAACAAATGATTTGAGCTTAGCCATCCGCTATATATATATATATATATATATAGATAGATAGATAGGCTAATGTGCTTTTGGTAGCATATGGGCCAAAATACACATGGTCAAAATTTGAAATTTTAAAATCCAAAAAGTCGATCTGAACCATTCATCTTGTTCTCCATATTAATATGTACTTGGAGACCAAATTTTACATTTTTCTGAATTTTGTTTACTATTTATTAAGCCACTTTGAAAATTGTTGATCCAACGGTTTTACTGTTTTGTTAAGCCACCATTAGATCAGCAATTTCAAAGTAACTTAATAAATAGTAAACAAATTCAGAAAAATGTAAAATTTGGTCTCCAAGCACATATTAATATGGAGAACAAGATGAATGGTTCAGATCGACTTTTTGAATTTTGAAATTTTAAATTTGAACCATGTATATTTCGGCCCATATGGTACCGAAAGCATATTAGCCTATCTCTCTCTCTCTCTCTCTCTCTCTATATATATATATATAGAGAGAGAGAGAGAGAGAGAGACATGAGCTATAGTGAGTTGCGAAGTAAGGATAATTTTCTAAAATTTGGTCTTCTAGCACATTTCAATATAGATATTATGTTGAGCAGTTTCAGATCATCACTTTAAAATTAAAATATAAAAAATATGGGCGTGAAGTAAATCAAGACACTTCCTTCGCAACTCACCATAATTCAACTCTCTCTCTCTCTCTCTCTCTATATATATATATATATATATATATATATATGAGTTAGTCTATGGTACTATGCATAGCACAGATGGATCCGTACTACGAATCAATATTTTTGTTTTCAAAATCTTAACAGCTGATTTGAACAGTTCAATATGATTTACATATGAATATCAACATGCATACCAAATTTTACATTTTTTAGATTTTTTTTTTACTATTTTTTAAGATAGGTAGAAAATTACTGTTTTTGGATGGTCCAGAATTTTAGATCAAGTGATTTTCTACCTATCTTAAAATATTAGAAAAATTCTAAAAATTGTAAAATTAGGTTTGCAAGTGCATATTCATACGGAAATCGTGTTGAACAGTTCGGATGGACCGTTAGAATTTCGAAAACAAAGATATTAATCCATAGTAAGGACCCATTTGTGCTATGCATAGTATCGTAGACTCACTGTATATATATAGTACATTTTAGAAAGTTATCCACTTTCTTTGAAAGCTTATTCAAAGTTTGTGCAAAAGCATTCCATCAGCTTTTACAACAATTGGATATTGTCAAATATAAAAGATATCGTTTTATGTCAAGATAAAAGAAAAGCAAGTTGTAGAAACTAGCTCGTTTTATTGCGGGGTCACCACTATATAAATTAAATATTAAAATTGTCTGCATATCTCTAGCTATATTTTACATGCTGACTGAATACCTTTTATTCAATCTTTTCCTTTGTTTCAGATCTTTAATTAGGAGGTAACCACTTAATGATGTTGCATCTAATTATTTATCTTGTAGCAATTTGCTGCATTCACATGTTTTTTGAACCATCTAATTCTACAAGACCATAATAAGAAGTAATATTAGGCCCGAGACTATATATGCTTAAATATGTACTGCCCAATTGACACATTGTGGCCTATTATAACATGAATTAACATGAAGTGGTCTGATTTGGCTCAATAGGCCTATACATCACATTGAAGTGGCCTGATCAAGGGGGACGCCACCCACCCTATTATATTTCTCTTGTATTTTTTTGCTTGTATATTATTTTTTGGTAATTTTCATGTATGAACTTAATTAGACCTTCATAGTTTGCTTGCCCAAGAGCATTGATTTTAGAATCAGAGGTCAAAGTTAAAATATTCTTTTATCTGAGGTAGATAGTTCAGATTTGTATTAGACAAGACATATAATCAATGTGGCTTTAATTGATCTAAAATAAAATTTGACATACAATTTGGCCCAAAATTAACCAACTAGGCCTGCTCCAAGTTTCTAGCCCAGTACAAAATTATCAAATGTGATCGATCATAGACAAGGCCAGCTATCCAAATCAAAATAATAGACACCATGAAGATTAGATCAAATTTTAATTCTGTAGTAGGTTGAATACTATTATCTCATAACATAATATGCATTTCTAGATTTGATGTATATTATTACATAACATAATCAATGGTATCATATCTCATGTGATATATCAATCAGGAATCTTGTAGGTGTGTCCAGTTTGATCCATATTGTGTTGGTAATGGAATATCATTCCATAAATCATAAGTGACATCTAGCATAATTAATACTCATGACTACCCGATGAATACATATGATATATACCATACAGTATCATTTATCAAATATAGACAGTACCAGAAATATACTACTTGTGCTATGTCCAATATCACATAAAAAATAATTGGATTGACAAAACTAAAATAACTAAATTAACATTTTGTTGCTTCAATAATTGTGTCACCTCATAACACATAATGTTTTAAGTGTGCAACATATTGGAATAGTCATCAAAATATTGTTTGTGAATAGAGAGAGAAATCAATGGTCACATCTTGATCGCCTCTGTCAAATTTTTTATTCAAAAAAAAAAAATCAATTGTCAGTGGGGGAGAAAAGTTAGATTTGAGGGCAATATCCACAATATAGTTAACGGTCAAAAGCATTTTTTTTTGTGCCTTAGAAAGAAAACTTAAGTACATTTAAAACCACTAAACCTTTTGTAAGAAATGTTCTACAGGCCAAATAATATGGGCTGAATTAATATATTAAGTCTTATTGGGCTAGGCCCAAATTCTTGATCTAATCTGATCTGATCTGATCTGATCTCAGATCAGATCACGTTTTCTGAAAGGTGCAACCAGATGGTGTGACTGAATGGATGCATAAACATTATAAATATACATGCAGCAGTTCGGTTTCAAGTGTTCCAGAAAAATTCCATTTCGCACATATCAGAAAACATAAGAGAAAGAAAGAAAAAGATGGGGCTTTCAGATTGGTACTAGCATACCGGTTGACTGTTGATTTTGAATCTGTTCGCGTGGATACTGATAGAGGCGTGACTGCTGGGCTGTTACGTGAATCTGACACGGAACGAAAGGAGAAGAAGGAAAGGAGAAGAAGGCTGCCGCTAGACTAGACTTGAAGATTCCGCTGCGCGTCTAGTGGTAAAATCTATTTTAATCCTATAATTAATTTTATACATGGATTCTGGTTTTCGGGTAGTGAACATCTTGAACTGTTTCGAATTGTTGCACTATAACCTACTCGAAAACCCTACACCTTTGATGAATATTGGACTAGCCAGTTTAAGCATTAGTCGAAAATCTATTGAATATTGCTAAATTTCTATAAGTGGAGTTAAGTTGACTTATGACTCGTTGTTAGGTCATCTCAGATAAAAAATTATGGTCCTCCAATAGTGGTGCTACTCTTACTTGATTATTCGGTCTGAATCTAGTATGGAACCATATTTTTTAGCCGAATAAAACAAAGAGGAGAGCCTCAAAATTTGAGTTAAAATTTCCGATTAAGTATTTTATTTCTAATTTTTTTATTTTGTACTATTTAATCGTACTTTTTTTTAGACATTGTTCCTGTAAATGTATGAATACAAGTCTCAGATCTAGTCTTTATTGTTGTATTTTCAATGTTTTTTTAGTTAGAATGTTGTTTATGTAACAATTTGTGTAATGTAATTCTTAATGTTGTTTATATTGATAAATGTGGTGCTTTTGGTATGTGCTTAGATTAAATTCATAGCTTTTTGTATATTGGTAAATTTAGTGTAAGAATTAGTCATGTTTACTGGACTTCACTTTATGTATATATATATTCTTGTTTTGAACTCATGTTCATTTTGGAGATTGATCAATTGTAGTCATTGAGGATTAAGAAAGTAATATGGGTGGCTATTTTTAATTTGGAATGTTTAGTTCTGCTCATTATTCGTGGTCAAATTATGTATTTTATTATTCATTACCATGAATTTTTTTTGGACCGCGTTATAAGGTACCAATTGTGCCTATTACAAGCAAACACACATAACTTGAATAATTTGTTGGGTACAAGCAAACACATAAAATTGTAAAAATAATACACTCCTGTTACGGCTTCTTACAAGTCAACACACATAACTAGAAGAAAAAGAGAAGAAAAAAGAAGAAATGAGTAAAATTGAAAACGAAGACAAACATATTCATATATTAAAAATCAAATAGAAGAAAGGACGTTGTCAAATTATATACTCAAGCCCATCAGAAAGCAAGCACTCTTGTTGCTGGTGTGTGGAGTAATTCCTAATGAATTGCATGCTCATCATTTCTTGCTCTTTTGATTTTCGGGCCAATAATTACTATGGAAAATCCGGTACCAAATCCTGTACCAAATCCCAATCCAACGAAAAGGCACAAGAGAACAATTGCAGTCATTTTCTTAGCAGGTTTTGTGGGAGGAGATGTTGAATTGTTTTTTGGGCTTGTGATATTGCACAGCTTAGATAATGGCAAACCACATAATCTAGGATTCCCTTCAAATGATGAATTGTCGAATGCCAGGAACTGACCAGATTGCGGGATACCCCCGACAAGATAGTTAAATGAGAGATTCAAGGTGGATAGAAAATTCAAGAAGATTAGTTCCTGTGGAATCTCTCCAGAGAGGTGGTTCCAAGAAAGGTCCAGTGACTCGATTTGTGTCAATTGTCCAAGTTGATTCGGAATGGATCCAGTAAAAGCATTATGTGACAGGTTTAGTGCTTTTATTCCTTTGAGCTCTCCAATAATCTCAGGAATTTCACCGGTGAATCTATTTGTCGATAAATCAATCGAATTCATTAAATTAGGTAAGTTATGCTTTAGTGTCATTTGTGCCCCTTTATACGTGATAGTAACAGATATCTCAGCATAATTAAGAGCAGTTTCCCTATCATGTGTGAGGCTTCTATGTTCACCAAGAATTTCATCCGAGGATAATTTCTGTATGGACTTCAAATTGTTGAACCAGAGTGGTGGCAAACTTCCATGGAAGTTGTTTGAAGCTAGATCAATTATTCTTAACAATGGGAAAGAAGAATTCAGTTTTCCAAAATTTGAAGGAAACTCTAGTGCACCATAGAATCTATTAGACCTTAGAATAATGACTTGGAGATTCGGGAGCTTCCCTAGTAAAAACAGGAAAGTGCCACCTATGTGGTTGTTCCCTATGTCAAGGAGTTGCAAACCTTTACACCTTGTTAATGATCTAGGCAAATTGCCTTCAAGATTGTTGTTGTTCAAATCCATTATGCCGAGGGTGCAAGACCTACTTATGTGACGAGATAGTATTTCTGAAAGTTTGTTTCCTCTTAAACTCAGGGATTGCATGCCTGGTCTGCCTATGGTGCAAGCAGGAATTGATCCACTTAAGTTGTTGTACGATAGATCCAGCACGTTAAGATTTGTTTCACAAATTGAAGATGGGATTTCTCCAGTGAGCATATTTGTGGATAAATTGAGAAATCTAGTATGCTTCGAATAGTTGAGTGGGATTTCTGAGATTTCATTGTTGGAATAGTGCAAAAAGAAAGCATCCACAAGGGGGACTGCCCCTTTTAGCTTGTTATAACTAAAATCAACGGTGGAAAAAGAAAAACCTGGATGAACATATTCTACACTAGTAAACATGTTGTGTGAAAGGTCAAGTAGTCCACCATAAGCGATCCTATTCCATATACACCTTGGTATAGCTCCGTGCAACTGGTTTTTTGAGAGATCAACTTTCTCCAATTGACCTGCATTTCTCAGTAATCGAGGTATTTGACTCAGGTTGCACGACAGTAAGTTAATGCCAAATGTTCCATTAAAATTGTTTGAGCTCAGGTCAAGACTAATTAGACTTGGGAGACAAACTATTGAATTTCGAATTGGTCCATCCAATTGATTTTCAGAAAGGTCAAGCCGAATCAATGGAGAAAATTGAAAAGAAGAAGACTGTTTTAGTCCGAACTGGCCTGAGAGCTTGTTGTTGGAAAGATATAGTTCTTCCAAATATATAAGAGAAAACAAACTTGGGGGATTGAGCCAGAGTGTGAGTTATTGGAAAGGTCCAATGTTGTTAATTTAGCAAGTTTCTCAACGGAAGAGGGTATTTCTCCTGAAAAGTTGCAATATGAAAGACTGAGTTCAGATAAATTTCTGAGGTTGCCAATTGAATCTGGTATGCTACCAAAAAAGTTGGTCCAACGCAGAACCAAGCTCTCCAAAGAACTCACGATTGGAAAATTAGGTAAAGTCCCAAATAGCTCTCCATTAAATGATAGATCAAGCTTGGTCAATGTTGGAATGTGAAAAATCTCATCTGGAAACATCCCTTCAAGGTCACAACCATCCAATAGGAGTTCTTTTAATGGAAATTCAGCAAAGTAGTCAGGAATCTTGGTTTTCAAACTGTTGTCACTCAGGTGAAGGACAGTTAAGGAACCAAGTTGGGAAAGAGAAGGTTCAATGGGGCCTGACAGATTACATCTAACCATACTGAGAACTTGTAAGTGGGGGACCGACTCAGACAGAGCTCTGCACCACTCGGTTCCATTCTCAGAGATATTGACATCATCAAGATAGAGCTCCCTTAAATTGCTAAGCTGGCTAACCAATATCTGCAGATTTGGTTCGTGCAGTTTCAAACCATAACTTTTTGAAAGGTCAAGTGAGATCATGTTTGTGAGGTTGGCTATGCCAATTGGGATTTGACCAGCGAAATATGTGTAGGATAAGTTGAGATGGGTAAGCATAGTTAGCTTCTCAAACCTATGAGTTGGAATCTGGTTTTGTGTAAAGTCGTTGTATGCAAGGTTGAGGTGTTGGAGCGAGGTTAGATTAAAGATTGCGGCACTGAGGTTACCTTTCATGTCACGGTTGCTGAGGTCAAGAGCAGTGACATGGCCGGTTGCTTCATCGCAAGACACTCCCTCCCAACCCTGGCAACAGTCTGTTCCGGGTTGCCAAGAGGTAAGATTAGAGTAGAAGAAGCCTCTTTTGAGTTGGAGAAGGGAAGAGCTCTGGTCAGGAAGGCATGAGACAGGGGTTGTCGCACAAGCAGAAGGAAGTAAAAGAGATGAGAGGATGATGAGTAGAGTGTAGAGACACATGTGTAGAGAGTTTGGCCAAGAATTAGCAAAATCCATTTGTTGGATCTGGTAGAAACAGCAGGAGAGTAGTGAATGGTGGATTATGAAATTAACTTGTATATATAAAAACCCAGCTGCAAACAGTACATGTAATTTGTTCATGCATGTTGACTGAGAAAATTATTTAGAGTAGTCAGCTTGACTACTCTTAAGTTGACTTGGGTCAACCCAGCCTTCTTTTTGAAAGCTTGGTATTTTCTTTTTGAACAACCTTAATGGTCACTCCAAAGAAAATGCTTTACGACAATATGACTACCAAACAAGTATTTAACATTAAGATACATAAATTTTCCAAACTTGAATTTTGCCATATATTTATAGGTGAGTATGGTACTATGCATATTACATATTGGTCCGTAATATGGATCAATATTTTCTATTTCAAAATTCTAATGGTCAATTTGAACCGTTCAACATGATCTCCATCACATGAATATACACCTGCGAACAAAATTTTACATTTTTAGAATCTTTTTACTATTTTTTAAGATAGGCAGAAGATCACTTTATCTAAAAATTATGGATCCAAAAACAGTGATTTTCTAGCTATCTTAAAATAAGTAAAAAAATTCCTAAAAAAAATAAAATTTGGTCTGCTAGTACATATTCTTATGAAAATCATGTTGAACGGTTCGGATCGACCATTAAGATTTTAAAAATAAAAGTATTGATCCATATTACGGATCATCAGTGATATGCATAGTATCATAGACTCAACTCTTTATATGTTCTACATATTGTTCTCAACATGACAAGCTATAATATATATCAATTACATTTGGAGTATAAATAACAAAGAAATTGTTCAAAAAAGCACAACACTAAATATTAATAAATCAAAATTAGTGACATTTTTGTAACGTTTTCCAACAAATTAAAAGTATTGGGAGAGGGTTTATTGAGTCATAAATTATGTAAATTGGGAGCCCAACAGAGGTCTTTATGAGGCTTTATTAGTGCGTTAAATAACTTTTTAGTGAGCCTCACAATCTGCGCCAACCTACTTGTAATGTGAAAGATAAATGTTGAAAGGTGCATTACAACAAAAGAGGAATGCATGCGAAGACTCACTTGGTCTTTACCAAATTTCTATTCAATTTTTTTAGAAAGAATTCTCACAATCAATTAAGTCTGTTGTTTTCTTCATAATAAGTTTCATAATAATTGTAATGTGATTTCACTCTTAATATGAAAATGTTTCCTTAGCCTTTAATTGCATTTTATAATTATTTTGAGTTGTCTATTAGGTTTTTCTTATGTAGGATCTAATAATCACTTATAGCAAAGTTAGCGTGTGTTGTCTGACTCAGACGGAGCTCTGCACCAGTCGGTTCCAGTCTCCGAGATATGTACACCATTGAGATAAAGCTCCCTTAAATTGTGAACATTGTGTGGACTACTTGACTTGAGTCAACCCCAGTGATGAAGACCACGAAAGGTACACTTCAATTGACTTTGGTCAACCCTAGTGTAAGAAGACCATCAAAGGTACTCTTCAGTTATTTACTTGACAATATTATCTGAATGATAAATTAAGTCCCTTTCAATATAATTGATGTGCATAAGCTTTTCCTACTATCTGTTCAGAAAGCTTGTTTATTCCTATCCAAATTAATAAAACAGGTCTCCTTGCACTGAAAAAGGTGTGAAATATTTACAAAACAATTTATGCTATTATACAGTGTTAAAAGTAAAAAATTTAGCTGACATGCAGCAAAAGGCAAGATCGGTGCATGATATTAATTTTATTTCGATTAAGTTGATTTTTGGGTTAATGACAGGTTATATAGCGTCATTTCGGGTTTTGCTGCTTGTGATTTCTCATAGAGAGCGTTTGCATCTGTTCAATATTATATATTTCACATTCCATGATATTTCCTGCCGATTTTCTTATTAATACCCTAAAAAATAAAGAAAATATCAAATATGCCATCGACTTTTTTTCTTTTTCAAATTTGCTTCTACCAAACCGCTCCGTGTTGGAGCTGTCAACATTTTTTTTTTTTTTTTTTTTTGACAACATTGTAATTTTGGAAAAGGGCAACAGTAAAAATTTAAAATATATTATAGGCTCAAATTTAAAAATTTATGATGTTATGGAGGATTCTATATTAATTTGATTGACTGATTGGTTAAGTATCTAGCATCAGGTTTATTTTATTGAGTGAAATTGAAACAAGAATAATGAAATTTACAAAATTATAAACTAAATTAAATGGAATCCCCGAATCATGAAACTGGAACTTATAAACTTGAATATTGGTATTTTGATTTAATTTACCTATTACTTTTGTCTCTCACAATAAAGGCTCTTTATTATTTTGGCACAAATTGGACCACGAAGAGATTAGAATATGTCCACATAACTAAAGACGAATAAAGTCACGCGGCTTAATTTATGTTCCCAAATTCAAATGATGCTTTATGACTTATGCGTACACACTAAACTTGCTCCAGAGATTGCTACACATCTTGCACCATATCCAAATTTTTATATTTATAATATAGGCCGATTATAAATTTATACTAATAAAATTGCTTATCTTGACATTTCGTTCTAATAACATCCGTTTTGAGTATATATTTACAATTAATGTTTATACTCATATTCACTGGGAATTTCTGTAATATTAGTTCTTATCGTTGTATGATAAACCTTTGCTATTACTGTTTTGTGCAGCCACCGTTGAATCAACGATTTTGTAAAATACTTAATAAATAGTAAAAAAATTCAGAAAAATGTAAAATTTGGTCTCCAAGCACATATTAATATGGAGAACAAGATAAACGGTTCGGATCGACCGTTTGGATTTTAAAATTTCAAATTTGGACCGTAAGCACTTCGGACCATATACATTCGAATGCACATTAGCCTATCTCCAGATATATATATATATATATATATACATACATATATATATATATATATATATATATATATATATATATATATACATATATATATATACACATATATATATATACACACACACATATATATATACATATATATATATATATATATATATATATATATATATATATATATATATATATATATATATATATATATATATATATATATATATATATATATATATATATATACATATATATAGAGTTAGGCTGGGGTGCTATGGATAGCATAGTGGCCTCCTGTGCTACGGCTCAATATTCAAGTTTTCAAAATCCAAATGGTCGATCCGAACCGTTCATTGTTTAATCCATATTGAAATGTGCTTGGAGACCAAATTTTACATTTTTTGGAATTTTTTTGCTATCTATTAAGATGGTTTCAAAATCGCTGTTTTTATTAAAATTCTGCACCACTGGAAAACAGCGGTTTCAAAAATGCTTAATAAATAGTACAAAAATTCCAAAAAATGTAAAATTTGGTCTCCAAGAACATTTCAATATGGATTAAACAATGAACGGTTCGGATTGACCGTTTGGATTTTGAAAACTTGAATATTGAGCCGTAGCACGGGAGGCCACTATGCTATCCATAACACCCCAGCCTAACTCCATATATATATACATACATATATATACATACATACATACATATATATATATATATATATATATATATATATATATATATATATATATATATATATATATATATATATATATATATATACACACATATATATATACTAGTATCGTGCCCGTGCGTTGCAACGGAGATATATTATAAAATTGAATAGAATATGAAGATACTTTTTTGTTTGACATTTACACAAAATTAAGAAAAAATATATTTAAAGGAATATAAAAAACACAAATGAAAAAAGAGAAATCCAAATAATAAATAACAATAAAAGAAAAAATAACAAATGAAAAAAAATTGGATCTAATATAACAATAACAAAATTCTTGAATTATCATTGCGAATTAATATCTAATTTTCTCCACAAGCATGTCTGTCATTAAACGATTTAAAGGATAAATGATCTGTAAAGAAATAAAATTCGGAAAGATATGATTAAATAATTCAAATCAGGATTTTCTCTACATATATATTATTGATGAAAATTATTTTAACAATGGAAATTTCTCTACATATATATCATTTCTCTCCACAAAAGTTCTAAATATTTTTCATTTTCTCTCCAGATTGGAAGATATAATTATTTTTATTAGCACAAGATCTACTATTCATCTATTCACAAATGAGGTAATTATATCAGCACAACATAAATTGTTAATGACATAATATTATTTAAATTTTAAATTTGATAGACAAATTTACTCTTCAGTTGCCGCCTCCTCAACATTTGATCATCTTTTCTTAATGATTTTGCAATATTAATTTCCTTAAGAGGCAATTCCATTCAGGAAACAAATATTTTGTACAATTAATGTCCCTAGTAGATCAGTTAATTCTTAAAAAAAAGGAAATAAATATATATTCTAGTATCTATCCAAGTTCAGATGAGAAGCAATAATTATTTTTTTTTGTTATTTTAATGGAAATTTGAAGTTTATTATGCTTTATATCTATATTAATGAAAAATTTAAAGTAATTATCCATCAGTATTTTTTTCTTATTATTTTTTATTTAATGAATAGCTGTGATTTTAAAAAGAAATTAAAAAATAATAAAATGTTTCCAAAAAAATAAAATTTGGTCTTCAAGCACATATCAATATGAAGATCATGCTGAGAAATTTGAATCGACTGTTTGAACTTTAAATATAGAGATATGAATGGAAAATAAAACACCATCTTTACTTTCCAAAGCATGATAGCCTCTCTATCTATATCTATATATATATATATATAGAGAGAGAGAGAGTGGCTAATATCAAAACGTTTGCACCAATCCTCCCGTGCAACCGATTCAATTTTCGATTTTTAAAGTTTAAATGATAAATCTGAACTGTTAGATGTGTTCTACATATTAAAATATGCTTGGAGACCAAATTTTACATTTTTTGGAATTTTTTTACTATTTATTAAGCCACTTTGAAAATCACTGATCCAACGGTGGCTTCTGATTTTACTGTTCCAAACAATCACCGTTGGATCAGCGATTTTCAAAGAGGCTTAATAAATAGTAAAAAAATTCCAAAAAATGTAAAATTTGGTTTCCAAGCAGATTTTAATATGGAGAACACATCTAATGGTTCAGATTTATCATTTGGACTTTAAAAATTGAAAATTGAATTAGTTGCACGAGAGGGTTGGTGCAAACGTTTTGATATTAGCCTCTCTCTCTCTCTATATATATATATATATATCACGACAAACATATTTTTTATTTACAAGTTCATTATATATGGCCATTACAAACATCAAAATAATGCATTAAGAATATATTTAGAAAAAATTAAAAACAAGACAATTGACTTAGATAAAAGTAACAAATTAGGCCATTTGGAAAAACAGAAGTTTTTTCTTAATCAGATAACAAAATATTTTGTTTAAAATTTCTCATTTAATTTCAAGAAAATTTAAGAAAAAAAAAACAAAAGTAATCTTTAATTTCTACTATAGCTGATACTTTGAGTTTATAATTACTAAATTTATGGGAGAATATTCTAAACCGAAATACAAATAAGTATGAAATTTTCTCTTATATGCTAATTAAAAACAAATGCGGAGAAAGTTTAAATTTTCTTACTATATATATATATTTAGTTGTTTCTTTTTTCTTTTTTCAAAAGATTCTGAAAATTTTGCTAATTAAAGAAGTATAATAAATTGAAATAACGAAAATTGATGAGGGTCAAGTTGTCTATTAATTAGATTCTTTGAATTGTGCTGTGCTGATAACAATTATTTTAGTGTCAATATCAGCACCCTTCACAAAGATACAGGAGCCCTAATTATAATTCAAAAAGATATGATTGTTTCTATTTTTATTGTCGAAACTATAAAGGAAGAGAAGAATGAAACGAAGAAAATAATTTAATTGCAGGAATTAGAGACAGTTATAAAGAGAAATAAGGAAACGGATCGCTAGATATTCATTCAATTTTAATTGTGACAAACTATGTAACAGTCTGTGTGGTGAGTATGCTTTAAACTAAATTTAGACTTCTACACATATAATAGATGTAGTTGATCAAAAGAATACAGATTATGTAATCGAGTGGCTGATATTCAATTCAAAAATTCATCTTCCAATCTTAACCGTTGACGGATTAGGACAAAATTACGTGCATAATATAAGAATGGAGATATATATATTATATTTTAGAAAGTATATCGTTTTATGTCAACATAAAAGAAAAGCATGTTGTAGGAACTAGGAACTCGTTTTATTATACGGGGTCACCACTATATAAATTAAATATTAAAGTTGTCTGGATATCTAGCTAGATTGTACATGCTGACTGAATACCTTTTATTCAATCTTTTCGTTAATTTGTCTCAGATCTTTAAATAGGCCGTAACCACTTAATGATGTTGCATCTAATTATTTATCTTGTAGTAATTTGCTGCATTCACATTTTTTTTTTGAACCATTTAAAATATATTTGGGCCGACTAGATAATTCTACAACACCATAATGAGAAGTAATATTAGGCCCGAGACTATGCTTAAATATGCACTGCCCATTTGACACATTAATTGTGGCCTATTATAACATCAATTAACATGCAGTGGCCCGATTTGGCCCAATAGGTCTATACATCACCAGCCCTATATTTCTTTTGTATTTTTTTCCCCTGTAATTATTTTTTGGTAAGTTTCAGCTAGGCCAAGAGCATGTTAATTGATATAACACAGCATTGCCTGGTGATACACAGCTTTATTTTTTTTTTTTCTTTTAAGAAATTATTAAGTCACTGACAATAATTAAAAGAGAATTTATACACAAAAATATGTCTAGGTCATACCTCAAATCTTAAGAAATTTGTTAGATTGTTTTGGATCCGGACTCACAATGAAATTGTCTACTGAAACTCTAATTTTTGTAACTCAAAGATTTTTGGTAGAAAAAGTGCTACTATTTACACTTTGATCTAATTCGGAATATTGCAAACAATTCATCTTAAATAATATGACAAATATCCTTTAATGCCACGAAATACCCATTTCACCTCCGTTTGTAAAATGATCCCTTCTTCAACCAAACCCTAAAGTTCGGGACAAAGCAAGCCGACTAAGTGTGTTAGTAACACTGCTAGAATTTCCAATAATGGCATGGGCAAGAATTGGGCTTTCGCAAGGGCTTACACTTGCAACAAGCCCGAAAAAATCCATTTGCAAGCGCCTTCCATGCAAATACTACTGTTGTAGCAACGCTCAATGTAAATGCTTAGTTTTTGACATTTTGCAAGGGCTTATCCCCGCTAATACTTTTCCCTAGACTTTTGCATGAGCCTATGCATGCAAATACTTTGAGAGTTGGCGCCCATCAAAGTATTTGAAAGGATATCAAGTATGGACCCCACTTAATATTTGCAAGGATATCATGCGTAGGCTCTACTTAGTATTTTCAAGGATGTCCGATGTGCGTCCCATATGATTATTTGCAAGGCTAGCCAACATGGGTCCCATCTGATTATATGCTAGGCTAGTGAAAGGGGACCTCACCTAATTATTTGCAACATTAGCAAAAGGGGACCCCACCTAATTATTTGCAAGGCTAACCAGCGTGGGTCCCACCTGATTATTTGCAAAGCTAGCGAACATGGATGCCAGCTTAATTATTATTTACATGCTCCATAGTTCCCTAATATTTCCGTTGATATATATACTAACGCAAATAATTACTACAAATGCCAGCATATTAGCATTGACCCATTTCAGATGGGCTTCAAATACCTATTGTTCAAAGCATACTAATCACACAATGCTAAGAGGGTCAGAGGCCACATTCAATGGCTAATTACACAATGATAAGAGGGGTTATGCCTAAATTGGCTGATTTGTAATATTTTTAATTTTTCTTACTCTAGATGTTGCAAACACATTTATTCAATTCAATATTGGTAGCTGCTACCAATCTTTCAAAAAAAGAGAAAGAAAATTGCAATGTTGTACAATGGGAATATAAATGTATAATTTGTGAAGTAGATCAACATCAACGACTAGAATTCATAATCTAAATCCAATCCAACAGTTTTTGAGGTTAAGCAAACTAACCTCAATAGTGAGCCGAAACTCACCCTAGATTTTACTTAAAAAAATACTGAAAAAACCTTTGTAGTTCGGGTTTGTTATAAACATTACAAAATAATTTGTAAGGATCGATGTGCAGATATGTCACTAGTGGTTAAATTGTAGAATAATTATTTTGATACCCACATTTGAGTACCCGCACAGTATTCATATATTTTCCAACTCAGTCAACCTTCTAATTTGACCATCCTAACTAATGTTTTCTAAAATAGACTCTCTCTCTCTCTCTCCCCACCTCCATTAGCGATATAAATCGGCTCCCAGTCTGATCCGCTTCCAGAGAAAATAAAAAATTCTCATATCATGTCGACGACCTCTGCCACCCGAATCACCTCTACCTCACCAGCCTCCGCCTGTGCACCCCCTGCGTGCTTCCTCTACTCGCCACCTCTTTTTATCGGGTACAAAGCCCGGATCTGATTTGCCTGGATCAGCTTCCAACTTTCCAGCCTAGGTGATTTTGATTTCAATGGTTCAACTTCCCGGATCCGATTTCAATGGTGATTTCAAAACTGGAAGCGATTTGTTGTGAATTTTGAGTCGATCTATCAATTATCTATGGTGAACCAGCGATTCTGACGGGTGATCAGTGAGATTAATATTCGTTTTTTTTTTTTATTGATTTCGAGTTTGTTTGTGCTGTCGAATCAATAATCATAAATCGTGTCATTTCTAGTTCATATACACAATTGATTTTCAGTTTTGCTAGATTTATATGAAATTTTGTGATGTTTCTGTCATTTATGCAGAAATCCTTGATAGATCTTGTATTAATACCTGATAGAACTAGTATAAATACATGATTGAATGTATAAGTTTATTTCGTATGATTTTTGTATGAGTTTGTTTGTATGAGATGGAAATAGTTGATAGATCTGTTATAAGTACTTGATTTGTTTAAAATAAGTAGGAGAATATATATATTTTGTGATGTGTATTTCTTTATGTTTTGTTTTTACAGCCATTAATACTTCCTTGTATTTGTGTTAATACTTATCTTCGTAGGTCTTAGATCAATTCAGCTCTGTTGATCTTCTTTCAGGTAATATGTTCATTTTTTGTATGTGTACATTTTTTGTTTTATAAATGTATACACTAGTTTTTGTCGTTATATGTAGTTGTATGTATGTATTATAATGTTTGTATGTATTGGTCAATATAAATACTTCACTGATTTAGTGTTAATACTTGACATAATAGTTATGTACATTTTGGCATTATAGGCATTAATACTTTGTTACATTTATGTTAATACTTGATTGGATATATATATTTGCATTAGTTATAATAGATATTAATACTTCCCATCCGTAATATATAAAATATTGAACTGATAAATAATTTTCATTTTATTGTTCAATATCAGGATGGATACAAGATAACGGTGATGCTTTTGATGAGGTGAATCTGTATCGGCTTTATGAAGATTTGCATCATGTAAATGAAGCAATAAGTGATGATGTGGGTATTAGAGAGTTTGGCTAGGATCCTAACATGGAATTGAATGTTGTACAACTTGAATAGTCAATTTTCAAGGTGAACAATCTAATATAGATGGAAATGCAAGAGTTGAGGTTGATTATGTTGATAATAGAGATTTTGATTTGAATCTGAACATGTACTCCTTTGAACAATGAGTTATATGTTGTACAAAATAAAGGAGTCGAGATTGATCATATTAAACATGTTTAATGATATGAATTGTCTATGTTATTGGTAATTATCTATATATGTAAGTGGTAATTTTAGAGTTTTAAGGATATGAATTATCCAAGATAACTGATATGTGAATTATTGCTTTTATGATAACTATATGGTTATAAACACTTTTTGAGATTGCTATAAGCACAATGTAGTATAGATATAAATACTTCATTTAGTAATTATAGAACAAATGCAATTAATTAATTGCATAAGTATACAACATATCTATAAACACTCTATTAAATGTATGTAAATATAATAATATATAGGTATAAATACAAGTTAAAATAATATTAGCAGCATATCAGCTAAGTGAACATTTTTTGGTCAATATTTAGTCAATATTTTTTAGTTGGCAGTTTTTAGTGGTCCCCACATGCAGTTGTGGTCCCCCAATGTCATTTGAGTGGTTCCTAATGCGGGTACGACGTCAGAAATTTCAAAAAAAAGTGCAGATACAATTATTTAAAAATAATTAATTTATCATTTACATTGTTTACTATATAGATATAAATACTTGTGTTCTTTGGACTGCATGCTTCAAGATTCGACTATTAATATTAAAAAAATTACAGATCTGGAACGGTTGCGGTCCCCACAAATAGTTATGGCAGTTTAGGTGCGGGTACGACGTCAGAAATTTCAAAAAAAGGTGCGGGTACGATTATTTAAAAATAATTAATTTATCATTTACATTGTTTATTATATAGATATAAATACTTATGTTCTTTAGACTACATACTTTAAGATTTGACTATTAATATTAAAAAAAAAGTTACAGATCTGGAACGGTTGCAGTCCCCATAACCAGTTATGGCAGTTTAGGTACAGGTACTCAAGTGCGGATACTCGTATCAGCTTCCTAAATTGTAATACTGTCTGAAGTCGGAATTCAAATTGCAAACAAAAGTGAGGCTATGGTAATATACATATTACAGATCGACCCGTGCTATGAATTTATATCTCTATTCTTAAAGTCTCAACTCAAACAACAAATTTAAACCGTTAAACATAATTTGCATATCAAAATGTACTTGTAGAACTAATTTTATATTTTTTGGAAATATTTTACTTTTTTTATATGGGTAGAAAATAACTGCTTTTGGATGGTTTGGAATTTAAAAATCAAATGATTTTCTACTAATGTAATTAATAGCAAAAAAATATTCTAAAAAATATTTAATTTGGTCTTCAAGTACAATTACATATGAAGATGATGTTGACCAGTTGAGATTGATGGTTTCAATTTTGAAAATAGAAATATGTATCCATAGCATGGATTAATCTGTCTTTCAATTTTCAATAATATCGTAAAACTTGCTTTTACAATAAACTTCCACGTATAAATGACTGACTAATGAATTGATGAAAGGGTGAAAGGGTGAGGCTATGGTAATATGCATATTACAGATTAACCCGTACTATGGATAAATATTTCTATCTTTTACAATAAATTTCTATGTTTTCCTTTTTTGGTCGCAAGAGCAGAGAGCAGTTTTTATTATTAATAGAAAAATAAAATAAAAAATTGTAACATCTTAAAAATTTAAGCTTGACATCATAAAGGACCTAAGAGCAATTATAAATTTTACAAGGGCAAAGTGCAAAAAAAAAAAATCATATAAAATGTTTTTGTTAAACGCACTCCACTTTTATTGTAGTTGAACCTTATCTCAATCCTTGCTGTACCCCTCACCAAATATTAAAACAATATAATATTGAAGGAATAATAATCATTTAGTGTTCTCCGCATAGAATATAAAATTCATTCTTTTATTCCGTTGGTCTAAAGGGGGTGCTTCTATTCTCGGGGAAAACATTTATTCCTTGGAAGTAACGAAAAGAGGGAGAGAAGGAACCAAGAAGGAGAAACTGAGAAGAAAGGAAAACGAGAAGGAAGATGATGGAAATTCAGAATAGAGAATAGAGTTCGATAAACGTCTCGGTAAATATAACACGGGTCAGGTGCGGATGTCAATTTTTCTAAATTTTTCCTTTTAATTTGCTGGTGGTCTTGGTTAAAATTTTGTGTGCTTGATATATGATTTTGGGGCTTTTAGATTAATTTGCTAGAATCCATTGTGGAGTACTGACTACATGACAATTACATGCTTGAAATTGCTTAAATTGCTTGAATTTCTCCCAATTGCATAAATTTCTTAAATTGTTATAGATTACCTGGGCATGGGAATATGGATAACTTTTGGGATTTTTTTGGTCACCATTAAGCTTGCCCCTTTAAGCATGCATGAATTAATTTAGGAACTATATCAAGGTACTGAGTTGCATGGGTCATTGATAAATTAAATTAAACAAGGGGTGAGCTTTAACTTTGCTTGACATACTTGCATGCATGATATGTAATGCATAAACCAGGAATTTGCTTGTAGGATTTGCATGACACGTAGCATGTGTGCCACAAAATTGATTTTTATGAAATGTGTAGAAATTTTGTATGGTTCGTGCTGACAGAACCGTAAACTGAACCATGGGCTTCCTTGAGCATAATATGTATATATGTACTGTATTGAGCATCTTATTTCCAAACTGGACGGTCATGTAGGCGCCGTATTCGGGGTAAGCGTGTAATTTCTGTTATGTAGGCGCTGAACTTGTAGCGCATAACAGAAATTGCATAGGCGCCATATTCGGGGTAAGCGTGTAATTTTTGTTATGTAGGCGCTGTACTTGTAGCGCATAACATAAATTGCATAGGCGCCATATTCGTGGTAGCGCATGACTCGGTTATGTAGGCGCTGAACTTGTAGCGCATAACCCTAGTCATGTAGGCACCCTATTCGGGGTAAGCGCATAATTTCAAGTTATGGCCATAACAGAAATTGTGTAGGCGCCATATTCGAGGTTGCGCATGACCAAAGTCATGTAGGCACTGTACTTGTAGTGCATGACTGCAGTATGAGAAATTGTAAAATGGAAACTTATTATAAAAAAAAGAATTTGTGCATTAGATGTAAGACTTGAGAATTTCATACATGGCCATTATATTGATGTTGATGCATGTGAATTTATTGAAACTCTATTTTCAGTTGAAATTACTTTGGATGTTGTGATTATCTTTAATTGGAATTAAGTTCTGTTTGTTTTTGGACATGATAATTACTTGGCTGGAACTAAAACTGCCGCACTGGGAGGTTCTCAATCTCTCATCTTTTTAATTCGTGGGTTCCAGGTACTAAGGGCTACAAGAAGCAGCATATGGACTAGACGACAGGAGTGTTGACTGCCACATTGTACAGATTTTGGTATAGTCTTTACATAATTATATATATATATGTTAGTGTGCAGTCATTTTGTTGTTGTACTTGCTGCTTGGATACTTCTCGTATGGACTTTATATTTTTTATTCATGATGTACGGGAAGTTACCTTCATAAATATTAGAAGGAGACTGTAACCATATATATATATGTGTGTGTGTGATTTTTATTCAAAAAAAAAGAAGAAAAAAAGAAGAAGACTATATTGTGGCATGACAGTGTTGAGCATTGGTATTACATAACTTCTTGTATTGTGATGCTTTGTGATATCTAGTCAAGTGCGTTGTTGTTGGCCATTTGACATAGGTATTACGGCAAGTTGCCTATTATTATTATTAGCTGTGACAAAAATATAGAAAAAAGATACTATCTATAACTAAATCTCAATTAATAGAAAGAATGTGATAGATTACCCGGTCCGCTAAACGAGATAGATTATCTTGTCCAGTTAATCATAATCATAATGACGCTTACTAATTAACTTGAAAAAAAAAATGAACGAGATAGACCATTCCATTATGGCAGAGTGCAAAAAGAAATAGAAAAAAATGTTATGATCATCTCTTATGCGTGGGTCCACATCATCTACCCACATGGCCTGTTCCTTTGTCTTTTCCTCCTCTCTGCTTGTCCCTACAAGGCAGGAAAAAAATCAACATAACAAACAAATTATGCATACCATTTTAGATTTTCCAGAAATATTCTAGTAGATTATGCGCATTATTTTCGTTATTTCAGAAACATCTTTGATTACGAGTTTTAATTAAGTAGATTATGTGCACTTATCATGTTTTTTTTCGCTCTTTCTGAAAGAGATGGTCTGTTCCGTCCATTTTTTTTTAATTAGCTAATTAGCGATCATTATAGTTACATTAACTAGATGAGATAGTCTATTCCGTCCGACAGACATGATAAACTATCATGTTCTTCTTATAAACTGATATTTCGTAAAAATCATACCTCTTTTTCGATATTTATTTATTTATTTATTTATTTTTCTATTAATAAAAAAATTAGGATCAGAAAATGCAGAGATGCAGAGACCGAGATTTTTTGTTTGGACCGAGAAAGCTTGGCATTGGGCCTAATTAAGCTTTTTTTATTTCTACCTCCTATCTGTCTATTTGATCAATTTTTCTTGATTTTATAATCAAAGGTCAATGTTAAAGTATTATTTTATCTGAGGTAGATAGTTCAATTCAGATTTGTATTAGACAACACATATAATCAATGTGGCTTTTAATTGATCTAAAATAAAATTTGACGTATAACTTGGCCCAAAATTAACCAACTAGGCCTGCTCCAAGTTTCTAGCCCAGTACAAAATTATCTAATGTGATCGATCAAAACAAGGCCAGCTATCCAAATAAAAAAGATAGACACCATGAAGATAAGACCAAATTTTAATTCTGTAGTAGCTAGGTTGAAGGGTAGCTTTCTTAAGAGAAGCTTTAAAGATAGACAAGTTTAAAAGCTTGAGCAAGTTTTTGAAAAGTGGACAAAAGAAAGACTAACAAGGTGGTCTTAAGATTTATAAAGAAGTACTAGTTTGACAAACTTAAAACTCCTTAAGGTACTTAGGAGCCTAAGAAGACTTAATCGAAGGATAAAGATCATTTTCTTTTCCCAAAAAATGACTAAATTGTTTCCTAAATGCTCGGATCATAGCAATGTATGATTTCTACAAAAAATTTAGGTAATTACTAAGCATTATCTAATCAAATTATCTGCCATAATTGTAGATATATTCTTATTGAAGCTCGTTTGTACCAAACATGCATGATTAAATAATCAATGATCTCAGTTGTTTATTATTTAACCATCTCTCTTTAAAAGTCCATTTAATGGAAATTTTATAATTAGCTTATGGGGCATCCAACTATTATAAAGGAGCTCTAGCTGCTAACAATTTTATAATTAGCTTATGGGACATCTAATTTCGTGGTTGGCCACGGTTGACCATTACTTTGAATCTACAAGTCCAAATGACACGTTCCACGTATATATCTACACCTTCGTCTATTAATTCTCTATCATATGACACATTATAAATGACCACTTTAACAAGATTAATAAACTCCATTATTTGTTTAATCCAATTAAAAATTTGCTCAATTAATAGTCATCGATTTGTACATCTGATGTACCAAATTGATTCTATTATAATCTTCGTCACCTTTAATGTGTTAAATGAATGCCATATACTATGTCCCACATAGATATGCATTTCTAGATTTGATGTATGTTATCTCATAACATAATCAATGGTATCATATCTCATATGATATCTCAATTAGGAATCTTGTAGGTGTGAACAGGTTGGATCCATATTGTGTTGATAATGGAGTATCATTCCATAAATCATAAGTGACATCTAGCATAATTAATGAATCATGACTACCCGATCAATACATATGATATATATACCATACAGTATCATTTATCAAATATAGACAGTACCATAAATATATTGCCTGATAAGTCCAATTTAACATAACAAATAATTGGATTGACAAAACTAAAATAACTAAATTAACATTTTGTTGCTCCAATAATTGTGTCACCTCATAACACATAATGTTTTAAGTGTGCAACATAATGGAATAGTCATCAAAATATTGTTTGTGAATAGAGAGAGAAATCAATGATCACATCTTGACTACCTCTGTCAAATTTTTTATTCAAAAAAAGAAAATCAATTGTCAGTGGAGGAGAAAAAGTAGATTTGAGGGGGATGTCCACAATATATGTAATGGTCAAAAGCATTTTTTTTTGTGCCTTAGAAAGAAAACTTAAGTTCATTTAAAACCACTAAACCTTTGACGAATATTGGACTAGCTACCCAGTTTAAGCATGAAAAATCTATTGAATATTGCTAAATTTCTATAAGTGGAATTAAGTTGATTCATGACTTGTTGTTAGGTCACCTGAGATAAAAACATTAAGGACCTCCACTAGTGGTGGTACTTTTACTTGATTATTCGGTCTTGATCCAGTACCGAACCATATTTTTAGCTGAATAAAACAAAGAGAAGAGTCTCAAAATTTGAATTAAAATTTCCGATTAAGTATCATATTTCTAATTTTTTATTTTGTACTATTTAATCATACTTTTTTTTTAGACATTGTTCATATAAATGTATAAATAAGTCTCAGATCTACTGTTTTTTGTTGTATTTTCATATTTTTTTTTTAGTTAGAATGTTTTTTATGTAACAATTTGTGTAATGTAATTCAAAGTTTTTTGTATAAATATATGTTGTTTATATTGATAAATGTGGTGCTTTTGGTATATGTTCTTAGATTAAATTCATAGTTTTTTGTATATTGGTAAATTTAGTGTAAGAATTTGTCATGTTTACTGGACTTCATGTTACGTTACGAAATTTTAATAATTAAATTTAAATGACTAAAAGCAAGAATCAAATATCGTGCTAGTAAAATGGACATATAAACCTTAATTTATGTTTCTCTAAATAAGTAAATTAAGTATGAATCAAAACCGCGTTGAAATTTCGAGATTTTTGAGATTTTATAGGCTAAGTGCGGATGGGTTGACCCGCACACCGGGTGGGTGCATCCGCACTCATGAGTTTATCCGCACTCATGAAATCATGTGTTGTGCTGAGTGCGGGTGGTGCATCCGCACTCATGAATTTCTGTGTTGAACTGGATTTTCCTGAAATCGGCTAAGTACTGAGTGCGGATGAGGTTGACCTGCACTGTGGGTGGAATGCATTCGCACTACGCTTGGATTTTTCCTGAAATTCTATCGAAAACTTTCTAAGTCCCGAGTGCGAGTCAAGCCACCCGCAGTGCGGATGGATGCATCCGCATTCAGGGTGTTTTTAACCCTAAAACTCAAATCAGACCTTCTCTCTCTTCCACTTCGTTATTTTCACAATTTTTAAGTGATTTTCGCCCAAGAGAAGAAAAAGAGCATGTGAGTTTCTGTTTCTTTCAGACTTTCGATTGTTACGAGAAATCGAGTTTGGAACCGAGTAAGCAGCCAAGGATCTCTCCGAACTCTCCTATTTGGTATTTCTTTCTCTTTCTTTCTTTCGAAACCTCAAATTTTCTTGATTTCTCAGATTTTCATTTTAAACTCGAGATTTGTGTTCGAATTGCTCGAGGACTAGTTCCTCTACACTCCTCGCTTGTTATTTGTCAATCTTTTTCCTGATTTCCTTCCGATTTGAGGATTTTGATTTCTAGGGTTTCGTGCCAAAACTGAAAGTTGGCATAACCGTGATTTGATTTGTTTAACCCGACCAATTAGACTTGTAATCGGTAGGGTTACTTCCTGATCTTGAATTTTTAGAACGTTTAATGGTTAATTTGAGGTTTTGACCAAATTAGGGTTTAACCAATCGGTAAATTGAATTGAACCAAGAACCAAAGTAGTGAAACGGTGCATGAATGGTAACCTAAGTGGAATTGTATAGGGTTTAAAGGACCCAGAAGTAAATTGTGTGAGTTTGAAAGGTTTTTAAGTAAGAAAGAAGGAACCGAAAAGAACTGATACCAAAGCATAAGAATTGAATTAGGACTATATGAACCATTGGTAAACTAAAAGTAAACGTATAGACCACTGAACCCGAATTAAACCAATTATATGTATAATATAGGTGTAGGCTCGGTCGAGCAAGACTTAACGAGGCAATTCGAGACGCCTGATCCGTAACTAAGCGGTATGCTCGTCATAATAAGGGGCGGGATTCTTGGACTTGTTTGATACTTTATTTTCAGGAATTAAACTGTGTATTCGTTTGTCATGTTGAATATCATTGATTGCATAATTGAATTGTGTAAAGCATTTGCATAGCCCAATCAAATTAAACTCGAATTGATGTGACTTGAGTGATTTGCATGCTGGTATGGTTGTAGGTTATGTCGATCTATTATGATATGATTTGATTGAAAGTAACCACGATTTGATTTGATATGTATGTGAATGGATTTACGAAGTTAAGCACTTGGATCCAATTAACTTGCAAAGTCAGGCAGTATGCTAGCTTTGATTCCCAGGATCCTAAATGGCCTTAGGTGAATGGCCCTCGATGTTCCCAGTACCGGTTGGGACGAGGGAGGGTGATTATGTTATGATGTGTGGTTTGGAATCGTGGATGACTATTGTGTGACGTCTGTGGCTCTGTGGTATTCTCCTACGTTAATGCATTTGAACGGTCAATTGAATATTACGACTATTGGAATGATTCCAAAGAGAATTTTCTTTATATGATTCGAACCAGACCTTAATAAACTGTTAAGCCAAGTGATTACAGATGGGTGTCAGATAAAGGGTCCAGCTTGGTTGGCCATCTGTAGGCGTTAGTAACCCTACCTACAGATGTGGGTTTGATAAAAGGTTCAGCTCGAAAGAACATTTGTAATTGCTACAAGCCCTAACGAATTGAGTTAAGCCAAAATATCTATTGTGTTTGAAATTCATCTTGGAAATTCCGTAAACTGTATTTCAAGTTGATTAATTGTTGTCGAGTAGTGGCATTCTGTTATTTATGATTACTTATATATATATCTATTTGCATTGTTATTGTTTGGGTTTGGGTTTCATTTTTGAATATGGAGTTTGATTGCAAGTCCAATAATTCATATGTGGCAAATTCGCACTGAGAATTTATTCTCACCCCCACCTTCGGATTATTTTACAGGTACTGGTGCGACTGATTCCGGAGAGGCACGAGAGTAGTAGGCCTTAGTAGCTTACCAGTATATGACCCTAGATATGTTTTGTTGTGTAGATTTAGGGTAGGCCTCGTGGTTGGTATCCGGATGAGATACTTTTGTTGTATGATATTCTGATCAGACTGTGTACTCTGATTTTATATTAGAAACTTGTTGTTATTGTTAATTGTTTGGGTTAAATTGTTAATTGCCTTGTAAGCATACACAGCATTGTATGCTTACGGCAGGAGACTGTTATGACCTGTGGCCGCGGGGTGTGACACTTCACTTTATGTATATATTCTTGTTTTGAACTCATGTTCATTTTGGAGATTGATCAATTGTAGTCATTGAAGATTAAGAAAGTAATATGGGTGGCTATTTTTAATTTGGAATGTTTAGTTCTGCTCATTATTCGTGGTCAAATTATGTATTTTATTATTCATTACCATGAATTTTTTTTGGACCACGTTATAAGGTACCAATTGTGCCTATTACAAGCAAACACACATAACTTTTATAATTTGTTGGGTACAAGCAAACACATAAAATTGTAAAAATAATACACGCCTGTTACGGCCTCTTACAAGTCAACACACATAACTAGAATAAAAAGAGAAGAAAAAAGAAGAAATGAGTAAAATTGAAAACGAAGACAAACATATTCATATATTAAAAATCAAATAGAAGAAAGGACGTTGTTCAAATTATATACTCAAGCCCATCAGAAAGCAAGCACTCTTGTTGCTGGTGTGTGGAGTAATTCCTAACGAGTTGCATGCTCATTTCTTGCTCCTTTGATTTTCGGGCCAATAATTACTATGGCAAATCCGGTACCAAATCCTGTACCAAATCCCAATCCAACGAAAAGGCACAACAGAACAATTTCAGTCATTTTCTTAGCAGGTTTTGTGGGAGGAGAGGTTGAATTGTTTTCTGGGCTTGGGACATTGCACAGCTTAGATAATGGCACACCACATAATCCAGGATTCCCTTCAAATGATGAATTGTCGAACACCAGGAACTGGCCAGATTGCGGGATACCCCTGACAAGTTGGTTAAATGACAGATTCAAAGTGGATAGAAAATTCAGGGAGATTAGTTCCTGTGGAATCTCTCCAGAGAGTTGGTTCCAAGAAAGATCAACTGACTCGATTTGCGTCAAGCGTCCAAGTTGATTCGGAATGGATCCAGTAAAAGCATTATGTGACAGGTTTAGTGCTTTTATTCCTTTGAGCTCTCCAATAATCTCAGGAATTTCACCGGTGAATCTATTTGTCGATAAATCAATCGAATTCATTAAATTAACTAAGTTATGCTTTAGTGTCATTTGTGCCCCTTTATACGTGATAGTAACAGATATCCCAGTAATATTATTAAAAGCAGTTACCCTATAATATGTGATGCATCTATGTTCACCAAGAATTTCATCCGAGGATAAATTCTGTATGGACTTCAAATTGTTGAACCAGAGTGGTGGCAAACTTCCATGGAAGTTGTTTGAAGCTAGATCAATTATTCTTAACAATGGGAAAGAAGAATTCAGTTTTCCAAAATTTGAAGGAAACTCTAGTGCACCATAGAATCTATTAGACCTTAGAATAATGACTTGGAGATTCGGGAGCTTCCCTAGTAAAAACGGGAAAGTTCCACCTATGTGGTTGTTCCCTATGTCAAGGAGTTGCAAACTATTACACCTTGTTAATGATCTAGGCAAATTGCCTTCAAGATTGTTGTTGTTCAAATCCAATATGATGAGGGTGCAAGACCTACTTATGTGACGAGATAGTATTCCTGAAAGTTTGGTTCCTCTTAAACTCAGGGATTGCATGCCTGGTCTGCCTATGGTGCAAGCAGGAATTGATCCACTTAAGTTGTTGTATGATAGATCCAGCACGTGAAGATTTGGTTCACAAATTGAAGATGGGATTTCTCCAGTTAGCATATTTGTGGATAAATTGAGAAATCCAGTATGCTTCGAATAGTTGAGTGGGATTTCTGAGATTTCATTCATGGAATAGTCCAAAAAGAAAGCATCCACAAGTGGGACTGCCCCTTTTAGCTTGTTATAACTAAAATCAACGGTGAAAAAAGAAAAACCTGGAGGAACATATTCTACACTAGTAAACATGTTGTGCGAAAGGTCAAGATGTGCACCAGAAGCGAACCTATTCCATATACACCTTGGTATAGCTCCGTGCAACTGGTTTTTTGAGAGATTAACATAATGCAATTGACCTGCATTTCTCAGTAATCGAGGTATTTGACTCAGGTTGCATAACAGTAAGTTAATGTCAAATGTTCCACTAAAATTATTTGAGCTCAGGTCAAGAGTAATTAGACTTGGGAGAGAAACTATTGAATTTGGAATTGGTCCATCCAATTGATTTTCAGAAAGGTCAAGCCAAATCAATGGAGAAAATTGAAAAGAAGAAGACTCTTTTAGTCTGAACTGGCCTGAGAGCTTGTTGTTGGAAAGATATAGTTCTTCCAAATATGGAAGAGAAAACAAACTTGGGGGGATTGAGCCAGAGAATGAGTTATAGAAAAGGTCCAATGTTGTTAATTTAACAAGTTTCTCGATGGAAGAGGGTATTTGTCCTGAAAAGTTGCAATTTGAAAGACTGAGTTCAGATAAATTTCTTAGGTTGCCAATTGAATCTGGTATGCTACCAGAAAAGTTGGTTTCATCGAGAACCAAGCTCTCCAAAGAACTCACAATTGGAAAATTAGGTAATGTCCCAAATAGCTCTCCATTATATGATAGATAAAGATTGGTCAATGTTGGAATGTGAAAAATCTCATCTGGAAACATCCCTTGCAAACTGTTGTCACTTAGGCAAAGGACAGTTAAGGAACCAAGTTGGGAAAGGGAAGGTTCAATGGGGCCTGACAGATTACATTCAACCATACTGAGAACTTGTAACTGGGGGACTGATTTAGACAGAGCTCTGCACCACTCTGTTCCATTCTCAGAGATATCGACACCATCAAGATAGAGCTCTCTTAAATTGCTAAGTTGGCTAACCAATGTCCGCAGATTTGGTCTGTGCAGTTTCAAATCATAATTTGAAAGGTCAAGTGAGATCAAGTTTGTGAGGTTTGCTATGCCAATTGGGATTTGACCGAAGAAATATGTTTTGGATAAATTGAGATAGGTAAGCATAGTTAGCTTCTCAAACCCATAAGCTGGAATCTGGTTTTGCGAAAAGTTGTTGTATGCAAGGTTGAGGTGTTTGAGTGAGGTTAGATTAAAGATTGCGGCACTGAGGTTACCTTGAATGTCACGGTTGCTGATGTCAAGAGCAGTGACATGGCCGGTTGCTTCATTGCAGGACACTCCCTCCCAGCCACAACAACAGTCCGTTCCGGGTTGCCAAGAGGTAAGATCAGATTGGAAGAAGCCACTTTTGAGTTGGAGAAGGGAAGAGCTCTGGTCAGGTAGGCATGAGACATGGGTTATCACAGAAGCAGTAGAAAGCAAAAGAGATGAGAGGATAATGAGTAGAATGTAGAGACACAAGTGCAAAGAGTTTGGCCAAGCAAAATCCATTTGGATCTGGTAGAAACAACAGAAGGGTAGAGAATGGGGGATTGTGAAATCAACCTATATAAGAAACCGAGCTTTAAATGTGAACGTTGTGCGGACTACTTGACTTGAGTCAACCCCAGTGATGAAGACCAAGCTTAAAATGTGAACATTGTCTGGACTATTTGACTTGAGTCAACCACAGTGATGAAGACCATGAAAGGTACACTTCAATTGACTTGGGTCATTATATTCCTAGCTAGTGAAGAAGACCATCAAAGGTACTCCGTACTCGTCAGTTATACTCTTCAGTAATTTACTTGACAATATTAACTGTGTGATATTTAATTTAGGATGTGTTTGATATTTAATTTAGGATGTGTTTGATATTTAATTATTGCTTCTTATTGTGTAAAACAAAATAATTTAGGATGTTGGTTAGCAAAATATATATGGAAAGCTGACCAAAAAATGAAAAAAAAAATTTTAGATTCAATAAAATATCAGGATCGGTTATTTGAAAAAACCGATCTAGATACAAATATTTAGGATCAGTTTAGCCAATTAACTGATCCAGATTTTTTATTGTATTAAAAAAATACGTTCAAATAACCATTAGGATCGGTTATTTTAAACAACTGATTCTAATAAGTATTAATCTGGATCGGATTTTTAAACAACTGATTCTAATAAATATTAAAAAAAAAAAATAAATAACTTTTAGGATCGGTTCTTTTAAACAACCGATCCTAACATGTGTTATTCTGGATCGGTTATTTAACATAACTGATCCAATTAGTTCGCATTAGGATCAGTTATTCTATACAACCGATCTAGATTAATATATATTAGGATCAGTTATTTGAAAGAACTGATCCTAATAGTTCTAATTTGAATTGGTTGTATAGAATAACCGATCCTAATACAAACTATTTGAATCAATTATTTAACTAATCCAGATTAGTGTGGTATTAGTATTGCGTTAATCAAGATCGGTTGGATTCCGCTAGTGTGTGCACAAGATTCCTACTAGCTGGTTTCCTATCCAAATAGAACAGGTCTCCTTGCACTGAAAATGGTGTGAAATATTGAGTGAGTCTATGGTACTATGCATATCACGGGTTGTTACCGTACTACGACTCTATATTTGAGTTTTCAAATCCTAATAGTCGATCCGAACCGTTCATCTCATTCTCCATATTAATATGTGTTTGGAGACCAAATTTTACATTTTTTGAAAAAATTTTACTATTTTTTTAGATATTTAGAAAATCACTTGATCTGAAAATTCTGGACCATCCAAAAACAGTGATTTTCAATAAATCTAAAAAAATAGTAAAAAAATTTCAAAATATGTAAAATTTGGTCTCCTAATACATATTAATATGGAGAACAAGATGAACGGTTTGGATCGACCGTTAGAATTTGAAAACTCAAATATAGAGTCGTAGCACGATAAGAAATCGTAATATGCATAGTACCATAGACTCACTCAATATTTACAAAACATTTTATGCTACTATACAGTGTTAAAAGTAAAAAAAATGATCTTAGATGCAGCAAAAGGAAAGATCGGTGCATGATATTTTATGTCGATTAAGTTGAGTTTTGGGTTAATAACAAGTTATATAGCGTCATTTTGGGGTTTTGCTGCTTGTGGTTTCTCATAGAGAGGGTTTGCATCTGTTCAATGTTATATTTCACATTCCATGATATTTCCTGTCGATTTTTTTATTAATATCCTAAAAAATAAAGAAAATATCAAATATGCTCTCGACTTTTCTTTTTTTTCAAATCTGCTCTAACTGCCCAAATGTGGGGCGGCCAGATTTTTCTACCAAACTGCTCCATGTTGGAGCGGTCAACTTTTTTTTTTTTACCAAACAACCTAGTGGTGGGGTGGTCAGCTATAGTACTTTTTTTTTTCTTTGTTTTTTTAGAGATCTTATGTAACTTTGTGAATTTTGAAAAAAAAGCAACAGTAAACATTTAAAATATATTATAGGCTCAAATTTAAAAATTTATGATGTTATGGAGGATTCTATATGTGACTGACTGATTGGTTAAATGGAATCCCCAAATCATGAAACTGTAACTTATAAACTTGAATATTCTTATTTTGATTTAATTCACCTATTACTTTTGTCTCTCTCAAGAAAGGCTCTTTATTATTTTGGCACAAATTGGACCACGAAGAGATTAGAATATGTCCACATATATAACTAAAGACGAATAAAGTCATGCGGCTTAATTTATGTTCCCAAATTCAAATAATGCTTTATGACTTATGCGTACACACTAAACTTGCTCCAGAGATTGCTACACATCTTGCACCATATCCAAATTTTTATATTTATAATATAGGCCGATTATAAATTTATACTAATAAAATTGCTTGTCTCGACATTTCTTTCTAATAACATCCGTTTTGAGTATTTATTTACAATTAATGTTTATTATATATACTCATATTCACTGGGAATTAATTTCTGTAATATTAGTTCTTATCGTTGTATGTTTGTACAAGTTTTTTCTTTTCATGAATATGTTGGGATAGTTTTCGATATATACAAAGGCATCGCACAAATGACAAGATTCCTCGCGCCTATGCCTAAAGCTTGATTTATGTCATCACATAATCTACTGTGAATCTAAAATTTAAAAGGACATAAAAAGCCAATTGCAAAATCTATAAGATATTCGGACTTATATTTCTAATAGAAACATATTTGGACCATTAATCCAATAAGGTTGGTAAGGCATCAAAAAATATCTAATTTCATAACGCGTATAGTACACGATTGCAAGTCACTCCAATTTCGCCAATGATCTTCATTAAAAGTTGATATAATCTCCAATTTAAAAGTTAACAAATAATCTTCATTTTTCATTTCTCATTTTTATAGGAAATATTGAGATCTCGCAAAAAAAATAACTATTGTAGCTGACCGCCCCGATAATTTCTCTAGTCAAGTCTGATTTTCCAGCCCGATAATTCATATATATATATATATATATATATATATGTGGTACAGTAGACTACTGGAATATTCCATCATGTGTATGGGAAACACAGTTCAGCTCACGATCACTAAGTTGTGGAAAGCTGTTCGAGGTCGGGACTCAGGTGACAAGGAAGGTCTGGGGAGTTTTCTTCTTCTCTGCGTGTTGGATGTTGTGGAAAGAGAGGAACAATAAAAATTTTGAAGGAAAGAACATGGAGCCAAGAGCCTGGAATGAGTCTGTTATGTGGTTACAAAACTGCTGACTATATTTGTTCTTCAGCTTGTTTTATTTTTGTTTTAATTTAGATTTGCACACTGATAGCCTCTATCAGGTTTTAAAAAAAAAAATTAATTTATTAACCTTCTAATTTTGACCGCTTGACTCTATACTAAATTTACTGCATTCACATTTCTTGTAGTAATTTACTGCATTCACATTTTATTAATTATCCTATTGGGCCGACTAGATAATTCTATAACACCATAATGAGAAGTAATATTAGGCCCGAGACTATGCTTAAATATGGACTGCCCAATTGACACATTGTGGCCTATTATTACATCAATTAACATGCAGTGGCCTGATTTGGTCCAATAGGCCTATTATGTATTTTATTTCTAATTTTTTATTTTGTACTATATAATCATATTTTTTTTTAGACATTGTTCATGTAAACAGATCTAGTGTCTTTTGTTGTATTTTCATTTTTTTTTAGTTAGAATATTATTTATGTAACAATTTGTGTAATGTAATTCTTAATGTTGTTTATATTGATAAATGTGGTGCTTTTGGTATGTGCTTAGATTAAATTCGTAGTTTTTTGTATATTGGTAAATTTAGTGCAAGAATTAGTCATGTTTACTGGACTTCACTTTATGTATATATATATTGTTTAGAACTCATGTTCATTATGGAGATTGATCAATTGTAGTCATTGAAGATTAAGAAAGTAATGTGGGTCGCTATTTTTAATTTGGAATGATTAGTTCTGCTCGTTATTCGTGGTCAAATTATGTATTTTATTATTCATTACCATGAATTTTTTTTGGACGACGTTATAAGGTACCAATTGTGCCTATTACAAGCAAACACACATAACTTGAATAATTTATTGGGTACAAGCAAACACATAAAATTGTAAAAATAATACACTCCTGTTATGGCTTCTTACAAGTCAACACACATAACTAGAATAAAAAGAGAAGAAAAAAGAAGAAAGGAGTAAAATTGAAAACGAAGACAAACATATACATATATTAAAAATCAAATAGAAGAAAGGACGTTGTTCAAATTATATACTCAAGCCCATCAGAAAGCAACCACTCTTGTTGCTGGTGCATGTGTGGAGTAATTCCTAACGAATTGCATGCTCATTTCTTGCTCTTTTGATTTTCGGGCCAATAATTACTATGGCAAATCCGGTACCAAATCCTGTACCAAATCCCAATCCAACGAAAAGGCACAAGAGAACAATTGCAGTCATTTTCTTAGCAGGTTTTGTGGGAGGAGATGTTGAATTGTTTTTTGGGCTTGTGATATTGCACAGCTTAGATAATGGCAAACCACATAATCTAGGATTCCCTTCAAATGATGAATTGTCGAATGCCAGGAACTGACCAGATTGCGGGATACCCCCGACAAGATAGTTAAATGAGAGATTCAAGGTGGATAGAAAATTCAAGAAGATTAGTTCCTGTGGAATCTCTCCAGAGAGGTGGTTCCAAGAAAGGTCCAGTGACTCGATTTGTGTCAATTGTCCAAGTTGATTCGGAATGGATCCAGTAAAAGCATTATGTGACAGGTTTAGTGCTTTTATTCCTTTGAGCTCTCCAATAATCTCAGGAATTTCACCGGTGAATCTATTTGTCGATAAATCAATTGAATTCATTAAATTAACTAACTTATGCTTTAGTGTCATTTGTGCCCCTTTATACGTGATAGTAACAGATATCCCAGCAATATTAAAAGCAGTTACCAGTCTATTCTTATTAACAACATTATTATACATGATGCTTCTATGTTCACCAAGAATTTCATCCGAGGATAAATTCTGTATGGACTTCAAATTGTTGAACCAGAGTGGTGGCAAACTTCCATTGAAGTTGTTTGAAGCTAGATCAATTATTCTTAACAATGGGAAAGAAGAATTCAGTTTTCCAAAATTTGAAGGAAACTCTAGTGCACCATAGAATCTATTAGACCTTAGAATAATGACTTGGAGATTCAGGAGCTTCCCTAGTAAAAACGGGAAAGTGCCACCTATGTGGTTGTTCCCTATGTCAAGGAGTTGCAAACTTTTACACCTTGTTAATGATCTAGGCAAACTGCCTTCAAGATTGTTGTTGTTCAAATCCAATATGATGAGGGTGCAATACCTGCTTATGTGACGAGATAGTATTCCTGACAGTTTGTTTCCTCTTAAACTCAGGGATTGCATGCCCGGTCTGCCTATGGTGCAAACAGGAATTGATCCACTTAAGTTGTTGTACGATAGATCCAGCACGTTAAGATTTGTTTCACAAATTGAAGATGGGATTTCTCCAGTTAGCATATTTGTGGATAAATTGAGAAATCTAGTATGCTTCGAATAGTTGAGTGGGATTTCTGAGATTTCATTGTTGGAATAGTGCAAAAAGAAAGCATCCACAAGTGGGACTGCCCCTTTTAGCTTGTTATAACTAAAATCAACAGTGAAAAAAGAAAAACCTGGAGGAACATATTCTACACTAGTAAACATGTTGTGCGAAAGGTCAAGCGTTGCATGTTCTCCACCAGAAGCGAACCTATTCCATATACACCTTGGTATAGCTCCGTGCAACTGGTTTTTTGAGAGATCAACTTTCTCCAATTGACCTGTATTTCTCAGTAATCGAGGTATTTGACTCAGGTTGCACGACAGTAAGTTAATGTCAAATGTTCCATTAAAATTGTTTGAGCTCAGGTTAAGACTAATTAGACTTGGGAGACAAACTATTGAATTTGGAATTGGTCCATCCAATTGATTTTCAGAAAGGTCAAGCTGATTCAATGGAGAAAATTGAAAAGAAGAAGACTCTTTTAGTCTGAACTGGCCTGAGAGCTTGTTGTTGGAAAGATATAGTACTTCCAAATATGGAAGAGAAAACAAACTTGGGGGGATTGAGCCAGAGAATGAGTTATTGGAAAGGTCCAATCTTTGTAATTTACCAAGTTTCTCGATGGAAGAGGGTATTTGACCTGAAAAGTTGCAATTTGAAAGACTGAGTTTAGATAAATTTCTTAGGTTGCCAATGGAATCTGGTATGCTACCAGAAAAGTTGGTGTAATCTAGAACCAAGCTCTCCAAAGAATTCGCGATTGGAAAATTAGGTAATGTCCCAAGTAGCTCTCCATTAAATGATAAATCAAGCTTGGTCAATGTTGGGATTTGAAAAATCTCATGTGGAAACGTCCCCTCAAGGTCACAACTATCCAATAGGAGTTCTTTTAATGGAAATTCTGCACAGTAGTCAGGAATCTGGGTTTTGAAACTCTTGCCACTGAGGCGAAGCACAGTTAGCGAACTGAGTTGGGAAAGAGAAGATTCAATGGGGCCTAACAGATTACAATAAGCCATACTGAGAACTTGTAAGTGGGGGACCGACTCAGACAAAGTTCTGCACCACTTTGTTCCATTGAATCTGCAGATTTGGTTCGTGCAGTTTCAAACCATAATTTTTTGAAAGGTCAAGTGAGATCAAGATTGTGAGGTTGGCCATGGCAATTGGGATTTGACCAAAGAATTCTGTGTTGGACAAGTTGAGATGGGTAAGCATAGTTAGCTTCTCAAACCCATTAGTTGGAATCTGGTTGTATGGAAAGTCGTTGTATGCAAGGTTGAGGTGTTGGAGTGAGGTTAGATTAAAGATTGCGGCACTGAGGTTACCTTCAATGTTACGGTTGCTGATGTCAAGAGCAGTGACATGGCCGGTTGCTTCGTTGCAAGACACTCCCTCCCAGTCACTACAACAGTCTGTTCCGGGTTGCCAAGAGGTGAGATTAGAGTGGAAGAAGCCTCTTTTCAGTTGGAGAAGGGAATAGCTCTGGTCAGGAAGGCATGACACAGGGGTTGTCGCAAAAGCAGAGGGAAGTAAAAGAGATGAGAGGATGATGAGTAGAGTGTAGAAACACAAATGTAGAGAGTTTGGCCAAGAATTAGCGAAATCCATTTGTATCTCGTAGAAACAGCAGGAGAGTAGTGAATTGTGAATTATGAAATTAATTTGTATATATAGAAACCCAGATGTAAATAGTACATGTAATTTGTTCATGCACGTTGACTGACAAAGTCATTTAGAGCATCAGCTTGACTACTTTTCAGTTGACTTGGGTCAATCCAGCCTTTTTTTTTTTCTTTTTGACGATTCCAAAGAAAATGCAGCCAAGTATTTAACATAGAAGGAAAAATTAGAATCACAATCAGGATCAGTTAGTTGATCGTGAAATCAAAATTGGTTACTTGATCGTGAAATTGGAATTGGATGAATCGGCCATAATCAATTGAATTGTATCGAAAACTCATATCTTTTTGACAAAATCGTATTTTGTACCGAAAATTTTTAAAAAGGTTTCTAAACTAATAATATGTTAAAAATATTATATTGCAACAAAATATTACACACAAAAAAATTATTTATATAATAAAATACAATTTCTAGGTTAGTCCAACCCATATGGAATTTAAATATCGTTGATACATGCTCTAAACACAAGAGAACTAGTGTAGTGGTAGTCCCATAGGGCACAAGTTTTAGAAGAATTTTTGTACAGTTTGTATTTACTGCTGATCAATCTGAATCATATTTTGATTTTAAAATTCTAACTGTCAATCTGAACCATTCAAACAAGATATCCATCATATGGAATGGGCTTAATCAGCCTCTTTTTTTTTTTTTTTTTTTTTTAAAAAATGATATCCATCATCATATGAGTATGTACTTGAAGACAAAATTTTATATTTTTAGAATCTTTTTACTATTTTTTAAAATAGGTGGAAGATCACTTTATCTGAAAATATTGGATCCAAAAAACAGTGAAAAAAATTGTAAAAATATAACATTTGGTCTACAAGTACATATTCATATGAAAATCATGTTGAACGGTTCGGATCGACCATTAAGGAAAATAAAAATATTGATCCATTTTACAGATCAATCCATGATATGGATAGTATTATAGACTCACTCTTTATGTGTTCTACATATTGTTCTGAACAAGACAAGTTATAATATCAGTTACATTTACAGTATAAATTACAAAGGAATAGTCCGGAAAAGCACATCATTAATTAAATAATAAAAAATCAAAATTGGTGACATTTTTGTAATGTTTTCCAACAAAAAGTATTAAGAGTGGGTTAATTTATTTAGTCATAAATTATGTAAATTGGGAGCCCAACAGAGGTCTTTATGAGTGCGCGCATTACGTTCTTATTAGCTTTGCTCGGCTTTATTAGTGCGTTAATTACCTTCTTAGTGAGCCTCACAAATCACAATCTATGCCAACCCACTTGTAATGTAAAAGATCAATGTTGAAAGGTGCGTTACAATGAACATTGACACCCACTTGTAATATGAATGCATGTGAAGACTCACTCGGTCTTTAGCAAATTTCTATTCAAATTTTTTAGAAAGAATTCTCACAATCAAGTCTGTTGTTTTCTTCAGAATAAGTTTCATAATAATTGTAATGTGATGTCACTTTTAATATGAAAATTTTTCCTTAGTCGTTAATTTCATTTTATAATTGTTTGAATTGTCTATTAGGTCTTTCTTATGTAGGGTCTTATATTAATAATCACTTATAACAGACTTCATATAGCAAAGATAGCGTGTGTTGTCCCACTCAGACTGAGCTCTGCACCACTCGGTTCCATGCATTCTCCGAGATATGTACACCATGGAGATAAAGATCCCTTAAATTGTGAACATTGTGTGGACTATTTGACTTGATTTAACCCCAGTGATGAAAACCTAGCTTAAAATGATAAATTAAGTCCATCAAAGGTACTCTTCAGTTACTTACTTGACAATATTAACTGAATGATAAATTAAGTCCAATTAATGGATTTTTTTTTTTTTTTTTTGAGTAAAGGTTGGAGGTCAAGCACTCAACTATTTAATACCTTTGTAATACAACGAAGGATTTTCCTCATCTGAGTTCCGAACTTAGGATCTCTCATATAGATATCATGTGTCTTTGACACTTGACCAAAAGCTAGTTCTCAAGTCCAATTGATATGCACAAGCTTTTCCTATTATCTGTTCAGAAATCTTGTTTCCTATCCAAATAGAACAAGTCTCCTTGCACTGAAAAAGGTGTGAAATATTTACAAAACAATTTATGCTACTATACAGTGTTAAAAGTAAAAAAAAAAAAAAAAAAAATTGAGATGCAGCAATGGGGAAGATCTGTGATATTTTATTTCGATTAAGTTGAGCTTTGGGTTAATGACAGGTTATATAGCGTCATTTCGGGTTTTGCTGCTGCTTGTGGTTTCTCATAGAGAGGGTTTGCATCTGTTCAATATTATATTTGACATTCCATGATATTTCCTGCCAATTTTTTTATTAATACCCTAAAAAATAAAAATAAAATATCAAATATGCCCTCAATTTTTTCTTTTTGAAATCTGCCCTGACCGCCCAAACATGGGGCAACCAAATTTTCTACCAAACCGCCCCACGTTGGGGCGGTGAACTATTTTTTTTTTTTTGACCAAACCGACTAGGAGTAGGGTGATCAGCTACAATTTTTTTTTTTTTTTTTTTAGAGATCTTATGTAACATTGTGAATTTTGAAAAAGGGCAACACTAAAAATTTAAAATATATTATAGGCTCAAATTTAAAAGTTTATGATGTTGTGGATGATTCTATATATATTTGACTGATTGAATATTGGTTAAGCATCTAGCATCAGGTTTATTTTATTGAGTGAAATTGAAACAGGAATAATGAAATTTACAAAATTATAAACTAAATTAATTGGAATCCCCTGATCATGAAACTGGAACTTATAAACTTGAATATTGGTATTTTGATTTAATTTACCTATTACTTTTGTCTCTCTCAATAAAAGCTCTTTATTATTTTGGCACAAATTGGACCACGAAGAGATTAGAATATGTCCACATAACTAAAGACGAATAAAGTCATCATGCTAATTTAATTATGTTCCCAAATTCAAATGATGCTTTATGACTTATGCGTACACACTAAACTTGCTCCAGAGATTGCTATGCACATCTTGCACCATATCCAATTTCTATATTTATAAATTATAATATAAGCCGATTATAAATTTATACTAATAAAATTGCTTATCTTGACATTTCTTTCTAATATTCACTGGGAATTTCTATAATATTAGTTCTTAAGTTTTTTCTTTTCATGAATATGTTGGGATAGTTTTCGATAAATACGAAGGCATCGCACAAATGACAAGATTCCTCGTGCCTATATATATATGCCTAAAGCTAAAGCTTGATTTATGTAGTGACATAATCTACTGGGATTGGAACCTAAAATTTAAAAGGACATAAAAAGCCAATTGCAAAATCTATAAGATATTCGGACTTAAATTAATTTCTAATAGAAACATATTTGGACCATTAATCCAATAAGGTTGGTAAGGCATCAAAAAATGTCTAATTTTGACACACCTTTCCCCAAAGAAATTCTTCCTATAAATCACAACTCAGTTGAATATCTATTGTCGTATGGTACCCCCTTTGCAACATATGTCAATTTCATAGCGCGTGTAGTACAATTGCAAGTCACTCCAATTTCGCCAATGATCTTCATTAAAAGTTGATATAATCTCCAATTTAAAAGTTAATAAATAATCTTCATTTTACAAGTGAACGAAGAAATAAATACAAGTGTTAATTTGCAAATGATTGCATTGTAATAACAAAACAACCGTAAATACACTTGTAGCGCACACAAGCTGCAGTGAAAGGAGGTCTCTGAGGGAACTTTCGCGTTTCTACAACAAAACACGTTGAAGTAAATAATAAGCTATTGGAATCATAGTAGGAAATATCGGTATCGGTATTGGGATCGATCACAGCTGATACCGATACGTATCAGACCAGTATCAGCCTAGTATCGGCCAATACCATAGATTGGAGCTTAATACACTATCGCGAGTATAGAACCAGTATCGAATCGGTCACAGCCGATACCGATACGGATCGGTATCGGCCGATATTTCCTACTATGATTGGAATATGGGTTTGTTCAATCATTCTTCTCTCTGACGACCAACCATTTCATACAAAATTGTGCTTATAATCATTTCTTCAAATTAATACAACACTTTATAGAATAAATATCTGTTGAAACCCCACCCACCCAAACAAAACAGAAATTTTTTTTTTTTGTTATTGCTGCAATTAATTACTTTGGAACACAAATTTTTTTTTTTTCCTCTAATAATATGTTCGTATTGCAATCTAGCTACGGACAGTTGTATTTTTGTTTTGGGTGATAAATTGTAAATATGTCTACCTTGATGACTTGGAAACGCTTAGCAATGTATACTAGAAGATAAAATTGGTAAAGATAAAGTTGGTCGACAAAGAAAAGTTGACGTGACAAGATAGAGAGTAATGGTAAAGTGTAAAGACAAGAACAACTTTATTCGTCTTTTGTTTTCTGAACGGGAACTCAATGTGCGTTCATAGTAATTAGGTTTAATGTCTTATATACGTACTATACCAAAAATTATTTTTATTTCTTTTAAATATTTTAATTTGGATATATATATATAGAGAAAGAGAGATTGGCTATAGTGAGTTGCGAGGATAATTTTCTAAAATAGTGATAATGTGAGGTAAATTAATTAAACTACAAAAAAAATTAGGTAATTTACTAAGTATTATCTAAATAATTATCTGCCATTATTATAGTATCATATCTATGTTATATATTACTTGACAAACAAACCTTATACCGCTCTAATGAGAGCGATAAAGGAGGTGCTGTCTTTTTCTCATTTCAACTTATCTTTCTCTTTAGAAACTTTGGAGCAAGATTAGACCTCCTTCTGGCTTCACCTACTTTTTTTTTTTTTTAGAATGAGTTATAAATAAAAAAAATTAAATCATGTTGATTCTTTTATTGTCGAAGATATATTCTTATTGAAGCTCGTTTGTACTAAACATGCATGATTAAATAATCAATGATCTCCGTTGTTTATTATTTAACCATCTCTCTTTAAAAGTCCATTTAATGGAAATTTTATAATTAGCTTATGGGGCATCCAACTATTATAAAGGAGCTCTAGCTGCTAACAATTTTATAATTAGCTTATGTGACATCTAATTTCGTGGTTGGCCACGGTTGACCATTACTTTGAATCTATAAGTCCAAATGACACGTTCCACGTATATATCTACACCTTCGTCTATTAATTCTCTATATATGACACATTATAAATGACCACTATAACAAGATATATAAACTCCATTATGTGTTTATTCCAATTAAAAAATTTCTCAATCAATAGAATCATCGATTTGTACATCTGATGTACCAAATTGATTCTATTAATCTTCATCACCTTTAATGTGTTAAATGAATGCCATATACTACGTCCCACATAGATATGCATTTCTAGATTTGATGTATGTTATCTCATAACATAATCAATGGTATCATATTTCATATGATACCTCAACCATAAATCTTGTAGGTGTGATCAATTTGGATCTGTATTGTGTTGTTAATGGAATCCCATTCCATAAATCATAAGCAATATCTAGCATAATTAATGCATCATGACTACACGATCAATACAGATGATATATAGTATACAGTATCATTGATCAAATATAGAAAATATCAAAGTATACTGCATGTGCTAAGTCCAATATCACATAACAAATAATTGGATTGACAAAACTAAAATAACTAAATTAACATTTTGTTGCTCCAATAATTGCATGTGTCACCATCATAACACATAATGTTTTAAGTGTGCAAAATATTGGAATAGTCATCAAAATATAGTTTGTGAATAGAGAGAGCAATCAATGGTCACATTTTGGCCGCCTCTATCAAATTTTGTTATTAAAAAAAAAAAAAATCAATTGTCAGTGGGGGGAAAAAGTAGATTTGAGGGAAATGTCCACTATATATCTAATGGTCAAAAGCACTAGTGGAAAATCTATTGAATATTGGACTAGCCAGTTTAAGCACTAGTGGAAAATCTATTGAATATTGCTAAATTTCTATAAGTGGAGTTAAGTTGACTTATGACTCGTTGTCAGGTCACCTTAGATAAAAAATTAAGGACCTCCACTAGTGGTGCTACTTTTACTTGATTATTCGGTCTGGATCTAGTATCGAACCATATTTTTAGCTAAATAAAACAAAGAGAAGAGCCTCAAAATTTGAGTTAAAATTTTCAATTATCTTATTTCTAATTTTTTATTTGTACTATTTAACCGTACTGTTTTTTAGACATTTATTTTTCATGTAAATGTATGAATATAAGTCTCAGATCTAGTCTTTTATGTTGTATTTTTTTTTTTTTTTAGTTAGAATGTTGTTTATGTAACAATTTGTGTAATGTAATTGTTAATGTTGTTTATATTGATAAATGTGCTGCTTTTGGTATGTGTTTAGTTTAAATTCATTTTTTTGGGTATATTGGTTAGTGTAATGTAAAAATTAGTCATGTTTACTGGACTTCAATTTATGTATATTAGATCTCATGTTCATTTTGGAGATTGATCAATTGTAGTTATTGAAGATTAAGAAAGTAATGTCGGTGGCTATTTCTAATTTGGAATGATTAGTTCTTATCATTATTAGCGGTCAAATTATGTTTCGTAGTTGTCTTTAGCAGAGAGTTGGTGCACATTGTTCTTGTCTGGTACTGTTTCGAATGCTTCTATTGAAATTCAAAGATGGAAGTAGAATTTGATGCAGAAATTATCTAATTACTTAACATTGTAGTTGCATGTGAAATATATGTATTTTATTATTCTTTACCATGAATCTTTTTTGGACCGAGTTATAAGGTACCAATTGTGCCTATTACAAGCAAACACACATAACTTGAATAAAATTTGTTGGGTACAAGCAAACACATCAAATTGTAAGAATAATACACGCCTGTTACGGCCTCTTACAAGTCAACACACATAACTAGAAGAAAAAGAGAAGAAAAAAGAAGAAATGAGTAAAATTGAAAACAGAGAAAAATATATTAATATATTAAACATCAAATAGAAGAAACGCCGTTCTAATTATATAGTCAAACCCTTTAAAAAGCAAGCACTCTAGTTGCTGGTGTGTGGAGTAATTCCTAACGAGTTGCATGCTCATTTCTTGCTCTTTTGATTTTCGGGCCAATAATTACTACGGCAAATCCCGTACCAAATCCGGTACCATAACCCAATCCAATGAAAAGGCACAAGAGAACAATTGCAGTCATTCTCTTAGCAGGTTTTGTGGGGGGAGAGGTTGAATTGTCTCTAGTGTTTGGGACATTACACAGCTTAGATAATGGCGCACCACATAATCCAGGATTCCCTTCAAATGATGAATTGTCGAACGCCAGGAACTGGACAGATTGCGGGATACCCCCGACAAGTTTGTTAAATGAGAGATTCAAGGTGGATAGAAAATTCAGGGAGATTAGTTCCTGTGGAATCTCTCCAGAGAGTTGGTTCCAAGAAAGATCCAGTGACTCGATTTGCATCAAGCGTCCAAGTAGATTCGGAATGGAACCAGTAAAACCATTATGTGACAAGTTTAGTGCTTTTATTCCTTTGAGCTCTCCAATCATATCAGGGATATCACCAGTGAATCTATTTGTTGATAAATCAATCAAAATCATTAAATTAGTTAAGCTATTCTCTAGTATCATTTGTGCCCCTTTATCCATGATAGTAACAGAGATCCCATGAGTTTTTGAAGAAGAATTACTTGTACGGAGGTCATTACCAAGTACCCCATCTGAGGATAAATTCTGCATGGACTTGAAATTACTGAACCAGAGTGCTGGTAAACTTCCACTGAAGTTGTTTGAAGCTAGGTCAATCATTCTTAACAATGGGAAAGAAGAATTCATTTTTCCAAAATTTGAAGGAAGGTCTAGTGTACCATAGAATCTATTGGACCTTAGAACAATGACTTGGAGATTTTGAAGCTTCCCTAGTGAAAACGGGAAAGTGCCACCTATGTGGTTGTTCCCTATGTCAAGGAGTGCCAAATCTTTACACCTTGTTAAAGATCTAGGCAAATTGCCTTCAAGATTGTTGTTGTTCAAATCCAATATGACGAGTGCACAAGACCCGCTTATGTGACGAGATAGTCTTCCAGATAATTTATTTCCCCTTAAACTCAGGAATTGCAAGTCTGGTCTGCCTATGGTGCATGCAGGAATTGATCCACTCAAGTTGTTATACGATAGATCCAGCACAATAATATTTAGTTCACAAATTGAAGATGGGATTTCTCCAGTTAGCATATTTCTGGATAAATTGAGATATTCAATTCGCACAATGACTTGGAGATTTTGAATTGAGATATTCAATTGAGTTATTCAATTTCTCTAGTGTACCATATTTCTGGATAAATTGAGATATTCAATTTCTCTAGTGTACCATAGAATCTATTTGACCTTAGAACAATGACTTGGAGATTTTGAAGCTTCCCTAGTGAAAACGGGAAAGTGCCACCTATGTGGTTGTTCCCTATGTCAAGGAGTGTCAAATTTTTACACTTTGTGAAAGATCTAGGCAAATTTCCTTCAAGATTGTTGTGGTTCAAATCCAATATGACGAGTGCACAAGACCTGCTTATGTGACGAGATAGTCTTCCAGATAATTTATTTCCTCTTAAACTCAGGAATTGCAAGCCTGGTAATTTGCCTATGGTACATGCAGGAATTGATCCACTCAAGTTGTTGTACGATAGATCCAGCATGATAAGATTCATTTCACAAATTGAAGATGGGATTTCTCCAGTTAGCATATTTCTGGATAAACTGAGATATTCATTTTTCCCAAAATTGTTGTGTGAGATTTCTGAGAATTCATTGTTGGAATAGTCCAAAAAGAAAGCATCCACATGTGGGACTGCCCCTTTTAGCTTATTAAAACTAAAATCAACGGTGCCAAAGGAAAAACCTGGAGGAACATCTTCTACATTAGTAAACATGTTGTGAGAAAGGTTAAGCGTAGTAGAGTAGTAATTTATGAACCCCTTCCATATCCACCTTGGTATAACTCCGTGCAACCGGTTTTTTGAGAGATCCACATTGTCCAGGTTACTTGCATATCTCAGTAATCGAGGTATTTGTCTGAGGTTGCATGATGATAAACCAAATTCTCTGATTTGTGGAAATGCTAATGGCAGCTGCTCATCTGATACATCTTCCACAGATAGCTGATTATCTGATAGAGACAAATAGGTGAGGTTGCTGAGGTGCCCAAGTGAGTTAATGTCAAATGCTCCATTAAAATTGTTTGAGCTCAGGTTAAGGGTAATTAGACTTGGGAGCCAAACTATTGAATTTGGAATTGGTCCATCCAATTGATTTTCAGAAAGGTCAAGCTCAATCAATGGAGAAAATAGCAAAGAAGACTCATTTAGTCTGAAATGGCCAGAGAGCTTGTTGTTAGAAAGGTCTAGTATTTCCAAACTTGGAAGAGAAAACAAAATTTGGGGGATTGAGCCAGAGTGTGAATTATAGGAAAGACTGAGTTCAGATAAATTTCTGAGGTTGCCAATTGAATCTGGTATGCTACCAAAAAAGTTGGTTCTGTAGAGAACCAAACTCTCCAATGAACTCATGATTGAAAAATTAGGTAAAGTCCCAAATAGCTCTCCATTATCTGATAAATCAAGCTTGGTCAATGTTGGGATTTGGAAAACCTCATGTGGAAATATCCCTTGCAAACTGTTGCCACTGAGGAGAAGCACAGTTAGCGAACTGAGTTGGGAAAGAGAAGATTCAATGAGGAGAAGCACAGTTAGCACAGTTAGCTCTCCATTATACTGAGAACTTGTAAGTGGGGGACCGACTTAGACAGAGCTCTGCACCACTCTGTTCCATTCTCAGAGATATCGACACCATCAAGATAGAGCTCCCTTAAATTGCTAAGCTGGCTAACAAATATTTGCAGATTTGGTTCGTGCAGTTCCGAATAAGACCATGAAAGGTCAAGGGAGATCAAGTTAGTGAGCTTAGCTATGGCAATTGGGATTTGACCGTAGAAATATGTGTAGGATAAGTTGAGATGGGTAAGCATAGTTAGCTTCTGAAACCCATGAGCTGGAATCTGGTTTTGTGGAATGTAATTGTATGCAAGGTTGAGGTGTTCGAGCGAAGTGAGATTAAAGATTGCTGCACTGAGGTTACCTTGAATGTTACGGTTGCTGATGTCAAGAGCAGTGACATGGCCGGTTGCTTTGTCGCAAGACACTCCCTCCCAGCCATGGCAACAGTCTGTTCCGGGTTGCCAAGAGGTAAGATAAGAGTAGAAGAATCCTCTTTTGAGTTGGAGAAGGGAATAGCTCTGGTCAGGAAGGCATGAGACATGGGTTGCCACATAAGTAGAGGGAAGCAAAAGAGATGAGAGGATGATGAGTAGAGTGTAGAGACACAACTGTAGAGAGTTTGGCCAAGAATTAGCAAAATCCATTTGTTGGATCTGGTGGAAACAGCAGGAGAGTAGTGAATGGCGGATTATCAAATTAACATGTATATATAAAAACCCAGCTCATGAAAACAGTACATGTAATTTGTTCATGCACGTTGACTGAGAAAGTCATTTAGAGCAGTTAGGCTATTCAAACTGAACATTGTTTGGTTAGGCTCACATCAGCTTGACTACTTTTCAGTTGACTTGGGTCAACCCAGCCTTAATGGTCACTCCAAAGAAAATGCTTTACGACAATCATCACTAGCAACCAAATATTTAATATTAGAAAACATAAATTTTCTAAAAAATTGCCTTCATATGACATCATCATTTATTGGAAATTATATAAAGCCGCTGCTGTGTTTTTATAACATCCCTGATATTTTCCTTGAATTTTGTCATATATTTTTATGTCAGTGATTCTATGGTACTATGCATATCACGGATTGGTCCATAATACATATTAACAATTTCGATTTCAAAATTATTAACAGTCAATTCAAACTGTTCAACATAATCTCGATCACATGAATATATACATGCGGACCAAATTTTATATTTTTTAGAACATGATCTCGATCAACAATTGGGAGCCCAACAGAGGTCTTTATGAGTGCGTTACCTTCTTAGCTTTGCTCAGCTTTATTAGTGCGTTAATTACCATCTTAGTGGGCCTCACAGTATGTCCAACCCACTTGTAATGTGAAAGATAAATGTTGAAAGGTGTGTTACCACGAAAGAGAAATGCATGTGAAGACTCACTCGGTCTTTAGCAAATTTCTATTCAAATTTTTTAGAAAGAATTCTCACAACCAAGTCTATTTTTTCTCTTCAGAATAAGTTTCATAATAATTGAAATGTGATATCACTCTTAATAAGAAATATTTCCTTAAGTCTTTAAATTGCATTTTAAAATTGTTTAAGTTGTCTATTTGGTTTGGTGAGCACACTCTAAAAAATTTCATATAGCAAAGCTAGTGTGTGTTGTGCTTACCAAGATGGTTTGATGAGCATACTCTAAAAATCTATTAGATTGACTTTAAATGACGAATCTAAATCATTAAAGTCAATCTACTTCGATAGTGATGTGTGTACATGCAAAGTTTCAAAATTTTCAAATTCATTTAATAAAAAGTTTAGCGGTAAAAAAAAGTTGATGAAAAATGAATGCACAAAATTATTCATAAAAACTTCACTTTTTTTTATCATTTGACTTTTTACTAAATGAATTCGAATTCATTTTATTTTTCTTTCCTTTTTGTAACTAAAATGCATGGTTGTTTAACATTTTTTTAATTATATTTTACCTACTTCACCATTCACCTCTTAGTCTATCATATACTATTTGAAAGCTTGAGTGTAAGAATTAGTCGTGTTTACCAGACTATAGTTTATGTGGCTATTTTTAATTTGGATTTTTTTTTTTTTGAAATCTTAGCAGCGGCTGCTAAGTATAATTTTCATTAAATAAGCATAAATTACATCAATCGTTCTACATCTAGTATGTCATCCACATCGAATTCCATCAACATCAACATCTAAGTCTCAATATCTAACAACTAAATTAACAAAATAAAATAAACCCTCTCCATCGGTAGTAGACATCGACTAGCCAGTGACTCGAGGAAAGGGGCATCATATTTTTTTTTTCCGCTAGGTTTGTAGGTGGGAGAGGCTGGTGCGGCCTCAGCCTCCCCTTCCCAATCAAGGGTTTTGTGTAGCGGCAGTGTTGATGAGAGGGTTGGAGGCGCTAGGAGACATGAGAGATGGCGACTAGGGCTATTGCCATCAACTCTATCCGAAACTCTCGACGAAAGTTGAAGAGGACGGGATGGTGTCAGAGGACGAGAGAGCTAATGACTAGGACTATCGTCACCGACTCTTGCTTCTTTCAAAAAGTGTAAATGATAATGAGGAGGTGCAAAAGTTACGGTGGGACCGTGGAATTGAGAGAAGGTGGTGACTTGTTGGTGGGAGCAGTGAAGCGAGGGGGGGTTTGCTGCCTGTCCCCGTCCTCCAACCCTTCTGGATGGAGGACGGAAGGTTGATTGCTGGTGGAGATGGTAGGGCAGAGGTGAAGGAATAAGAGAGACAAACTGAAAAGAGATGAAGCAAGAAGGAAGAAAATTTGATGTGGACAGTGGCTAGAGTTTCTTCTTTCTCTCCAAGAAAGAAATAAATACAAGTGTTAGTTTGCAAATGATTGTAATAACAAAACAACCGTAAATACACTTGCAGCGCACACAAGCTGCAGTGAAAGGAGGTCTCTGTGGGAACTTTCTAGAGTCTCTACAACAAAACACGTTGAAGTAAATAATAAGCTATTGGATTATGGGTTTGATCAATCATTCTTCATACAAAAATTGTGCTTAATTATAATCATTTCTTCAAATTAATATATAACACTATAGAATAAATATCTGTTGAAACCCCCACCCACCCAAACAAAACATAAATATATATATATATATATATATATATATTTTTGTTATTGGTGCAATTAAATTACTTTGGAACACAAAATATGTTTGTTTTTTATCCTCTTATAATATATTCCTATTGCAACCCACAGACATGATACTAGGATACTAGTAAGATTTTGAAAGCATTCGGCCAGTTGTATTTTTGTTTTGGGTTATAAATTGTAAATATATCTACCTTGACTTGGAAACGCTTAGCAATATATATATATACTAAAAGATAAAATTGGTAAAGATAAAGTTGGTCGACAAAGAAAAGTTATGACAAGATAGAGAGTAATTGTAAAGTGTAAAGACAAAGCACAACTTTATTCTTCTTTTGATTTTTGAACGGAAACTCATTGTGCTTTCATAGTAATTAAGTTTAATGTCTTATATACGTACTATACCAAAAATTATTTTTATTTCTTTTAAATATTTTAATTTGGATATATATATATATATATAGACTAGTAATTGTGTCCGTGCACAGCAACGGGAGCAAATTATGTAGTAGAAAATCTAATTTACTAAAGTATTTTTTTCATAAAAAAATAGAGAAAAAAAATATGGAATTAACAAAACAACTAATGAATACTAATGAAACAAAAAAGCAATATTACACTAAGCTGTAATCCCTCCATTCTATTCCAAATATGGAATTAAGCTCAATTCAACACAAATCAAATAAATTAGGATGAATTGCACAGATTTTTACTGCTTCCCATCAGCAGCACAAAGGGAACCAAGTTGAACTGGCGCTTGGATCCCGACCACCTTGGACGAACCATAACCTGACAAATTGGCTCCTGAAACCTTTTCCTCCTCAAGCTGCTCCTTAATCCATAAGTATGTAAATCTCAACCAATTATGTAAAAATGTATTAATAAATAACTCAGTAAATAATAAAATGGAATTCATAAAATTTACCAGTAAATAATAAAATGATAAACAAGCAAAACAAAAGAACATAAAAACACATTTGTAAATTAACAGAATTTACCTTGAGCCTCATGGTGGGTGCCCAGCCAAGCTTCTCCTTGATAAGAGTATTATCGGAATTACGCCCGCGGACTCTCTCAGGACCAGGAATGTGGTGAATTGGGAGGTTCTTGTCTTCGAAGCTAAGTACAATCTCAGCCATCTCATTCATACTTACTATTTCGTCATTTCCATTGTTGACCGGCTCACGGAAATCAGACTTGGTCAACCTAATCATAAAACAGATAAGAGTAAATTAGTGAGTCAAACTATGAGAAGAAATTTTCTTTTTGGTGGCCTAAACATGAACTCAACCAGAAATTAGTTGCAAAAACAAACTTTGCAAGAGAATCGATAAATGTAAAATTACATGAACTACAGAATTATGTTAGGAGAAGTTATTACCTCAAAACACCCTCAACGCACTCGTCAATGAAAGTGAAGGAATGGGTCTGGAGACCATCACCCCACATTTCAAATTTGTCGGTTGAAGTAAGGGCCTTTCGGCAAAATGCAGATGGGGCCTTCTCCATTCCACTTATAACCGAAACCCAAATTACAATGTTTTAGAAAAAGAGAGGGATTTTTTAGAAAATAAATATTTTAGAAAAAAGGAAACTTGTAATGACAACTGTTAAATATGCATGAAATATTGAATTTACCTTTCCATGTGCCGAACAGGACGTAAATGTTATGGAAATGACCGACACAGCATTCAGTGCCGAAATCCTTAGTGTTGCTTGCACAATTCCTCGGTTACCAGTTTCTCCAATCCATATGCATCTTGAGGCTACATTGCAACAAACAGAAAAGAAAAGAAAAGAAAACTTAGACATGGAATAAGGAGGAGAGATACAAAACTATAATAAAGGACAAAGTGAAATGGAAATGTGCTGAAATGATAATTCAAATGAAAGTAAAACTATTAGACAAATAAATGCACATCTGGAATTGTTCGGTATCTCTGAACTTCAAGCTGAGCTGCGAAGAATTTAAATAAACTAAATTATTTACCAAACAAATGTGCAAAGGTCATTGTAACATGGGAATACCAAATATATAAAATTGATGAGTCCAGGTTATTATATGTTAATTTGGACAATAATAGATGAGTTATTAGTAACAAAATCAGTATTATTACATGGGAATTAAGATAATCAGTGTTGCTAAAAGGGAAATTAATTGCTTTCAAATATTAAAAAAATCCAACGGCATGGTTCTCTTAGGCAAAAATACAAATAGTTGGCACGCAAGACAAAGGCATAAATAAACAGATGTCGAAGCACAGAATAGAAGAAAAAAATAGAAGAAAAAATATTAACAAATATTAATAAATATTAGACCCCAATTTTCATGGATATAAATTAACAAAGGCCTTTCTCCCTTTTCATGGATATAAATTAACAAATATTAATAAGGTCAAGTTTAATTTTTAGACCCCAATTTACTTTCCTGGACCCCACAAGTAACCCAGTCAACATCGAAAGTGAGTATTTCTACAAAATAGAAGAAAAAAATAATAAAAAAAGAAGCAACTGCAGTGAGTCAAAGCCATTTGACATAATGGCAAGATCAACCCTTGTTGTCGATTAATGTATTTACGTACCTCTTTCTATACAGCTAGACCATCCAACATTAAAATTGCCAGTTATTTGCTTGCAACACATAATAATAGTAAATCGACCAAGCTTTCAACTTGTTATAAATTCTTCTATCTTTTGCAAAAAAGGACAATCAATTTGTACTATTTGCATGAAAACCCTAAATCTAACATCAGGAATTGAAAAAACTTGGTATAAAGCAATAAAGAACTACCATCATTCCCATATACAAAATTCAATATAAAGCAATCCTGTACTTGAATGGAATAATTCTGCTTGATAATTTCTTAAGGTCGGTGGTTTCTCTGTGGCTCGCAAATACTGAAAATCAAGGAGTGTTTTTGCATGGTAAAATGAAAAATTGAAAATTACTCATGACAAAACTTACATGGATCATTTCAGTAAATTTGGCGACACTCTGCTGCCGTGATTGCAGCCCTTCTGATAGGGTGTTAAATACTCCTTCAGCAGTGGATTGAGATATCGGCATATTTAATGCTGAAGCCATGAGCAACAAAACCTAAATTTTTATCGAACAATTACCATTAAAAGGGAATTGTTTATGGGTAAGAAATAAGCTAATTGACTTATGCACTGCAAGAGTTTTGATTAAGTGTGTTATAAGGTAAGGTTGCTTTTGTAAGATGCAATATATCACAACAAAAATAATATTCTTCTTCAACAAACTGAGATTACAAACACATGAACCAAATAGCAATTCAATACAACATCAGTGGGAAATAGAGATAAAACTGTCCCAAAAAAATTGCAACTACAAGACTTAACATGAAAAAGGCACAAATTAAAAAATAAAAACTGAATAATCACAGGTTCTGACACCAACTCCTTTCTACAACCACGATTATGAAATCAAATAAAAAAACCTAACACCGCTTAAGAGTTCATTCGCTATTTCGACTCTACCGACACTGATTCCATAACAAAAATTGAAGGAAGAGAAGAGATCGGAGACCTTGTCTTAAATACCATCGATCCGATTGAAGACAATGGCGCGATGACCACCATCGATGTTGTAGAAGCTGTTCAAGGCAGCGTAGACGGCGGGCGGCGCCGAACAACGCCAGCTTAAGCATTGCGGGGGGAGGGGGTTGTGCTTGGTACTCGGGTAAGAGAAAGAGAGGGGGAGGCCATCGGTCTAAGCGAAAGGGAGAGAGAAGGAGAAATGGGAGAGATGGCTCGGCGCGGGTCAGGTGAGAGAGCGAGAGAGATGGTGGGGATGGCTGAGGCGATTCGGTTTCTTTTTCTCTTTCTTTTTCTTTGGAAAGAAGGGATCGGGGACGGGGACGGGGACGGGGAAGCGCAACAAGCGTCCCAGCGAAAAAATTTGTACATCTGAGATTAAATTTGCACGATTTTTGATTCAGATCCAACAGTGCAGAATAAAAATATTTGTGACAATATGTGTGACAATACATGTGGCCAGTCCAATTTAAACTGAATTTAGACTTCTACACAGAAAAATTGTGTATTTAATCAAAAGAAGGTGCGATCTGAAAATTCAATGGCTGAGCATTCTTCTGCCAAAAAAACAGTAAATCAGAACCCTTGCAGGATCTAGACATTAAGCTCCTTAATAAGGAGGAGAGATACACAGAGAGAGAGAGAGATTGGCTATGGTGAGTTGCGAGGATAACTT
>JARJHM010001187.1:0-55869 GCA_033356055.1 Carex pumila | reverse complement strand
GATTTATTTTTTAGGTATATATGCAATTTGTTTACAAAATTATTTTTGCATGTATATGCATTTTTTTTTGTAAACAAATGAACTTTTACAAAAAAAAAATTAATTTTAAAATATTTGCAGACCTAAATTTTAAAATTAAAAAAATGAGATATACATACAAATTACTTACAATAAAAAATATATATATATCATTTTTAAACAAATATTGATATACTTCAAAATAATTAGTTTTACTTCAAATCTTTTGTATTCATATATACATATTTTTTAATAAACTATAACAAAAATAATTTTCAAAAAATAAATATGCATATTTTTAAATCATAAACCCAACAACTAAATTCTTAAACAGTTCAATCATTTGAACCATAAATTCTAACCCTAAATTGAACCGTAAACCCTAAATTTTTAAGTAATTCACAATTCACAAACATAAACCCTAAATTTAATTATAAACCCTAAATTTTAAAAAAATTCACAATTCACAACTATAAACCCTAAATTGAACCATATGACATTCAAGCAATTTTACCATAAATCATAATCCTAAATTCAAGCAATTGAACCAATTCAACCAATTCAAGCATCCAATTTAAGCAATTCAAATATCTAATTCAAGCATCCAATCAAACCAAACCGAATCAATTCGACCAATCGAACCAATTCGACCAATTCAAGCATCCAATCGAACCAATTTGAGCATCCAATCGAACCAATTCTACCAACCAAACCAATTCATGTCATTGCCACAATTAAAGCATCAAATCAAACCAATTCGACCAATTCAATCAATTCAACTAATTACTCACATTTAACCCTAAACATCGACTCGAACCAAACCGAATCACATTACACCATTTAATCACATTAACCCAAACCCTAAATCCTAATCGAATAAAAAAAAGAGAACTCACTTGTTCGATCGAGAGAGAAGCGAATCGAGGCGCGAGGCAGTGACGAGCGTGGTGCGAGGCAGAGAGGGGTCGACTCGGAACAGCTTCTTTCTTCTTCTTTTTTCTCTTTTTTTCTCTTTTTTTCGGCAGAATGGATGGGGGAGGAGGCAGAGGGGCGGGGTGAAATAGATGGGCAGTGGGGCGCCAGATGGGGGGGCGCCTCACTTGGCTTATGGGGCGCCAGATGGGGGGGCGTCTCACATGGCTTATGGGGCGCCATATGGAGGGGCGCCTCACTGGTGTTGTGGGCCGCCATTTGGGCCGACGCTCCATAGGAATTTTTGGGCCGCCCGAGGCCCAGGCGGTCAGGGCATAATTAAAAAAAAATTAGAAACAGGAGCATTTGTAAAATTTTCAATTGTTTCAGAGATATTAATCAAAATGACCGGCCGTTGTGCCTGCAAAGAATTCTCACTAAATAATTCATTCTTTTATAAAGAGATTCAAAGAACCCTCGTGATGCTAAACGAGAAACCGGTTATAACCGGTAATAACTGGATCAGATTTACGTGATGCCACTGGATATGCCGTTGGATTTTACTTACCCAATTCATTTCGGATATAACCGGATATCCGATCCGTTTTCAAATGTACAAATTTATTTGTATCCGTATCCAGATCCTATTCATTCTATCTTAAAATTATTCGAATCCGATTCGAAACTATCCAAATCCGTTTAATTCGAATTCGGATTTTGTTAGGATTCGAAGCGGATTATCTATATCCGTTTTCACCCCTGCCCGCAGAGCAGCACCAGAAGCATCTCTAACCATTACTATCTTATTTAAAATCTTGATGAGACATGGCCATGTCTGTTTGCGCCGGCTCCGTAAATTGAATTAAGCTGCTTCGACAAGGCACCTTTAGTCAATGCCTTATCTATGTGGACGGCCGTCAACATAACACGTTTCTGTTTGTACACCTGTAGGACGAGCATGAAAGAGAGAGGGCAAAAGCGACAAACAAAGAGACTAAAATGTTGAACTATTATACTTAGGATTGGGCCCGGATTTCAGGCTGTTTGTAAAACTAAATGTGAAAGTTCGATGACTAATTGGGCTAAAATATGGTCTGTTTTTTTTTATTGGTGTTTGACAAGTAAATAGCTATAATTTAAGGAAAATATTTTAATGCATCAAACTGAACAAATTTTGATGTTTTAGCTTTTAATATTTTTTTCATCGTCAATACTATTTTATTTGCTAACATAATATAAAAAAAAAACAATTCGATCTTTTCATTAATATACTACTTCATCTACTTACTACTATTAAATATTAATGTTTTAAAATAATATAATATATATTTTATTTGAATATTCTTTCACTTGTCAAATCAAGATATTAATAAGATTTGCCAAGTGAATATGTGATATGGACCTTTTTAACGTTACTCAAACGAAGCTAAGATATTTTGTAACGCATCTTCCATAGTTGGATCCTCTCTTGTAGATATTTCCAAGTTATGTAATTATTTTTTTATATGTAGATTTCTGTTATCATTATTTTGTTTTCAACCTCTCTTTATAGGAGGCCCAATAACTTCTTCTTTTTTTCGAGGAACGGAGGCCCAATAACTATCATCTTCATTCCATGGCCCTATCTCCCCTGGGTCCGGATCCCCTAAAGTAGCCCAATCTTTGAATTTTGAATCAAGACCATCTGATTCGAATTCATCGCTCAAGATTAGTTTGCAATTCGAATTCATCTCTCGGATGTGCGCGCTCCACTTCAAATAGATTATCACGGATTCAAATCGTATGGTTTCGATTTAAAATCCAAAAATTGAGATGGGACTCTTGCCTGCTCTACAAGACTACATGTGCCCAAAACACACTGCAATTTTTTTGTGGCAAAAACTACCGCTGCAGCAAGATTTTATATAATATAAGAGAGAAAAAAAAATTATGGCTATGAAATCCACAAACCAACTATTAAACTGAAACAAAATATAAATATATCTACATATATAGTTCGGAATATTATACCTGCTGCAAATACTAACAACTGTTAGGGGCTAACTTTACAAAAGAAAAAAATTATATGGAAGTTTGCATTTTATAATAATTATGTATTTGACTGTACAATATTCACATATGCATTATACGAGAGTTAAAGTTTACTTTTTCCTAAACGCTGAAACTTTCGGCTGAAAATTGCTACTTCCAATAGCCATTCTTTTGAATATTGTAATCAACATAAACAATTAACACTTATTATAAACAGCGGCTATAATTACTCTAAAAATCCATATTACAAGTATAAAAATACGAACTTTCTTATTTTTTAGAACCTTCACAGAAGCTGCGAAGAGAAAAAAAAAACCATACATGAACTTTCAATTTAGATATTTGGCCTGAATGTTGCTATACCGGTTGAGAAAATCTAAAGAACTTTCTCCTAGATCTAGACATTAATTTAAAGTAAACTGACAAATATGTTGTTTTCTTGAATTTAAAAAAAATTACTGTATCCTCAAGCTTAATTTTTAGTAATAAGATGTATGTTTTGAAATAGATAATAAGCTAAATGTTAATATATACGAGTAATTTGGATACTGAGTCTGGCACAGCTAGCCTCTCTATAAAAAAAATGCATTTTTAATTCCTGTATCTATGAAGAAAATGGATGCTGGATTTCTCGAAAATTATTTTTTTACACAATAAAATATAAATATATATCCGAAGGTTAGTGTGAAAAAGAATTTTGAGAAAGACAAAAAGCAAAACGATTGAATTAATTTTTTATACTTTTATTTACTACTCATGATAGGTTTTGAGTTTGAAACCTGTTTAAGTTGTTTATGTTAAAGATCATTTTAATCGCAATGCATTATAATATTCACAATGTGGCATATATATATAGAGAGGAGGGATTCAATTACATATTTTTGGTGACACCGAATTACACTTTATATTTACAATTTTTTTAAAGTTCAAATAGTCAATACAAATCGTTCAACATAATTGATATATTAAAATGTGTTTGCATATCAAATTTTATATTTTTTTTAAAATTTTGCTTACTGTTTGTTAAGTATTTAACAAAATTGTTATATTCATACCATTAAATTTTTGTACCCATCTTAATAAATAGTAGAAAATTTCAAAAAAAATGTAAAATTTGATCTGCAAGTACATTTTAATATATCCATTATATTGAATGGTTTGGATCGACTGTTTGGACTTTAAAAATATAGGATGTAATCTGATGTCACCAAAAAAAAGTGTAATTGGATCCCTCCTCATATATATATATATATATATGAAAATCGTTTGGAGACCAAATTTTACATTTTTTGAATTTTTTTACTATTTATTAAGATGGTTTAAAAATAGCTGTTTTATTATATATATATATAGAGAGAGAGAGAGATGGGTTACGGTGAGTTGCGAAGTAAAACGCGTTTCTACTTCACGCCGTATTTTTATTTTGAAAGTCCAAACAACCGATCCGAACCGTTAGATGTTTAATCCATATTGAAATGTGCTTGGACACCAAATTTTATATTTTTTTGAAATTTTTTTACTATTTATTAAGCATTTTTTTAAATTGCTGTTTTGTTGTGAACAGTAAAAACAGTAAAATTTTATGGACCATCAGATCAGCGACTTTCAAAATTGCTTAATAAATAGTAAAAAAAATTCAAAAAATGTAAAATTTGGTCTCTAAGCACATTTCAACATGGAGAACAAGATGAACAGTTCGGATCGACGTTTTGAACTTTAAAATTGCAAAATATGAGCGTGAAGTAAAATAATCACTTTACTTTGCAACTCACCGTAGCCCATCTCTCTCTCTCTCTATATATATAGAGAGAGAGAGTAAGACTTGGGTGCTATGGATAGCATAGAGAGCTACGGTGCTACGGTTCAATATTTGAGTTTTCAAAGTCCCAACGGTCGATCCGAATTGTATATCTTGTTCTTCATATTAATATGTGTTTGGAGACCAAATTTTACATTTTTTGAAATTCTTTTACTACTTTTTTAGCTAGGTAGAAAATCACTGGATCTAAAAAAATCTGCACCATTCAGATATTTGATTTTCTACCTATCTAAAAAAATAATAAAAAATTTCCAAAAAATAAAAAATTTGGTCAAAAAACACATATTAATATGGAGAACAAGATGAACTGTTCGGATCGACCGTTAGGACTTTGAAAACTCTAATATTGAGCCGTAGCACTATAGCCCTCTATGCTATCCATAGCACCCAAGCATATATATATATATATATATATATATATATATATGCAGAGAGAGCGAGAGAGAGAGGCTAATATACAATCGATTGCACCATGCCTCCCGTGCAACCAAGTGGTTTTCTGATTTTTAAAGTCCGAATGATCAATCCGAACCATTAGATGTGTTCTCCATATTAAAATCTGCTTGGAGACCAAATTTTACATTTTTTGGAATTTTTTTACTATTTATTAAGCCACTTTGAAAATCGCTGATCCAACGGTAGCTTCTGATTTTTACTGTTTGGCAAGCCACCGTTGGATCAGCGATTTTCAAAGTGGCTTAATAAATAGTAAACAAATTCAAAAAAATGTAAAATTTGGTCTCCAAGCAGATTTTAATATGGAGAACACATCTAACGGTTCGGATCGATCATTTGGACTTTAAAAATCAGAAAACCACTTGGTTGCACGGGAGGCGTGATGCAATCGATTGTATATTAGCCTATCTCTCTCTCTATATATAAATAGAATCAATTTTAATTATTTTAATAAAACAAGCATTATTAATTTGATTTTTATAAAAAATAGCTTCATTAATTTTAGGAATCAGTGAAGAGAGAAATAAGTAGAAATTACCAACCACAGATTTTTTAAAACTACCTTTAAATTCTCTCTCCACTAATATCTAAAATCATTAGAGTCTCCACTAATATCTAAAATCATTAGAGTTGCTTTTTATAAAAACTTGTTTCATTAAAATAATTAAATTTAATTCTATTTTAAAAAAACAGTTATTTTTATCCCATCACTCGGCGCATTGAGATTTGAGAGCCATACGGTTTGCAGCTGGCACCGTATTGGGAAAATGAATACCAAGAGAGAAAAAAAATCTCAATTTATATTTGTTTACTACATCTTGAGCACCAGCAAATAGAGATGCTTCTATAAAACCAGAAATAATAGTTTATTTTAGTAAATAGTTCGTGTTTCAAAAGAAAAATTGCAATCACAGTACTGGTCCTTTCATGACAAAAACACATAATGGATAAAAATAATTAAACTGAAACAGTTAAAAGAGGAAAACAAAAACAATTATTAACGACAAGCAAATATATATAAAAGAAATCAGTTGTAACAGTTGCATGAACTGAACAATATATATATATATACATATATAGGCTGTGGCTAATTTGTTGCTGGCCTTTTTTTTTTTATTATTTTGTGATTTTCAAATAACAAATTCAAATTTAATCTATACTATAATCTACTTGGAGACCAAATTTTATATTTTTTGGAATTTTTTACTATTTATTAAGCTGGTTTGAAAACCGGTGATTTCAATGCTGCAGAAATTTACTGAAATCAGCGATTTTCAAACCAGCTTAATAAATAGTAAAAAAATTTCAAAAAATGTGAAATTTGGTCTCCAAGTAGATTATAGTATAGATTAAATATCTAACGGTTTGGATTTGTTGTTTGGACATCACAAAATAAAAAAAAATTCGGCAGCACCTCTGGTTAAAATGCTGCCGGCAGCAAATTAGCTAGACCCTATATATATATGGGCTACAGTGAGTTGCGATGTAAAGCGACTATTTTACTTCACACTCATATTTTATGATTTTAGAGTTCAAAACATCGATCCGAACCGTTCATCTTGTTCTCCATATTGAAATGTGCTTGGAGACCAAATTTTACATTTTTTTGTAATTTTTTTATATACACATTTAATCTAGGTTTTATTATAAAAACAACCCCAAATATCTTGTATTTTTAATATAAAGTGATTTAAATATACCTAGAATCAAGTTACTACGGTTGTTTGGCTTTTCATTGCAGGAAATGATGAAAAATGGCGAAAATACCCACCAGTGCGGATCAAACCACCCGCAGTGCGGGTCAGCCCAGCCGCACTGAGGACTTAGTCGCATTTCCAACATCCAAGCGCTGCGCAGGAATTTTCCCGAGCCTAGTGCGGATGAAGTTCCACCCGCAGTGCGGATGAGCCCAGCCGCACTCAATACTTAGCCGATTTTAGAACATGTTTGAAAAGCAAAGTCCACCCGCAGTGCGGATCAGCCATCCGCACTGTCATCCGCATTCAACTAATTCGCACAAGTTAAATAAGGAAACTTAGAGCCAATGCGGATGAGACCACCCGCAGTGCGGATCAACCATCCGCACTGGAGCCGCAGAAATGCCAAATTTACACAGTTTCAACACGGGTTTTATTTTTGGCACTTCATGGACGTGTGTTACAGTTAAATGTGGACAGGGAATCCTGGAAAACAATCCAAATATAACACCCACTAACTCCACTTTCTAGGCTCTTAATTGGGCATGGTCTTTGGCTATAAAAGGGGGTGTTCATTCTCCATTCAGATGATCTCCTCACATCTCTCTCTATCTCATATCTCTATCTCTTCCCATTCATTCTTTCATTCTCTCTACACACATAGCGATAAATTCTGAAGTAAGGAAAGCTTTCAAGCAAGGAGAAGAAGGGTTTCCTAAGCAAGAAGTCGGCAAGATTGAGGGCTTTGATCAAATAAAGGGTGTAATCATTTATTTATTTCATTTCTTCTTACTTTTGCCAATTTTTGTAATGGATCTCTCCATGAGGAAGTAGTTCTCTCTCTAGGGGTTTAGGTCAATGCATGAACTTGTTTAATTCTATTTTATTCGGTTATTTGTTTTTATTATGATTGTTTTATGGGATTTGATGTTAATTTCTGTGACTTAATCATTTGTGTTAATTACATAGTTAGTACTTGAATTGTAGTATCCCGTTTTGGATTCGAAAGAACCCAAAATTGACTGTGATCAATAGGATAGTACCAAATTATGAATGCAAATACCCTAGGTTTAGATTAAGATTGTAACCAATTTAAATCTAAGCCGGAACTATAGAAATTAAGGTTAGGAATTTGGTGAAGAACCTAATCGAGAAACCAAACCCTAATTAGGACATCTCACTTTGAATCGGGTATTGGTATGATGGACTTAATTGCGAAGTACCAATATTTGAGGAGAAGAGAGACTACAAGCGCTCAATGAGTCTAGGTAGCTAGGGTGAGGAACCTAATCGAGAAGTCCGAATTACCTAGGCACGTTGTTAATTTACGAAAGTAACCCTTAATAACATATTAGGTTAGAAACCTCATCAAATCATACATGAATTCAAACAAATACCGAATTAATAGAGTTAGCAAGGGATTGTAGACCGAATACCCCTAGATCTTCTCATCATAAAAGCAAACCAATTCCTTTCTTTTACTTTCATTTACTTTTATTGTTTTAAACTCTCTACTCGGGTATTGAACCCAAATCTAGGAATTAGAACAAACCCCCCAATTTACTTTTATTGCACTTTACTTTATTTTATTTTTCTGAAATATTTTACTAAAGTTTAAACTAAGTTTTTATCATACTCCATGTGGATCGATACCTAAAATACTACTTTGATAGAATTGTGCACTTGCAATTTAACTCAAACGCGTGTTAAAGGTTTAAAAGGTACATCTTATTGTACTGAAACTTTGCACCATACCCTTTGGACGCATCATTTTTTTACTATATATTAAGCAATTTTGAAAGTCGCTGATCTGATGGTCCGAAAAATTTTACTATTTTTTACTGTTCACAACAAAATAGCCATTTTCAAAAATACTTAATAAATAGTAAAAAAATTTCAAAAAATGTAAAATTTGGTCTCCAAGTACATTTCAATATGGATTAAACATTTAACGGTTCAGATCGGTCGTTTAGACTTTCCAAATAAAAATACGGCGTGAAGTCGAAATGCGTTTTACTTCGCAACTCACCGTAGCCTATATATATATATATATAGAGAGAGAGAGAGAGAGATAGGCTAATGTGCATTCAAATGTATATGGTCCGAAGTGCTTATGGTCCAAATTTGAAATTTCAAAATCCAAACGGTCGATCCGAACCGTTCATCTTGTTCTCCATATTAATATGTGCTTGGAGGCCAAATTTTACATTTTTCTGAATTTTTTTACTATTTATTAAGCCACTTTGAAAATTGCTGATCCAACAGTTTTACTGTTTTGTGCAGCCACCGTTGGATCAACAATTTTGTAAAATACTTAATAAATAGTAAACAAATTCATAAAAATGTAAAATTTGGTCTCCAAGCAGATATTAATATGGAGAACAAGATGAACGGTTCGGATCGACCGTTTGGATTTTGAAATTTCAAATTTGGATCGTAAGCACTTCGGACCATATACATTTGAATGCACATTAGCCTATATATATATATATATATCTTCTTCATTCTATTATTAAGCACGTTGGGTGTCTGATCCACCAACGGTTACGATTGAAAGATGAAACTTCGGATTTGATCTCAGCCCTCAAATTACATAAATTGTCTTCTTTTGATTAAATACATCTGTTTTATGTATAAAAATCTAAATTTAGTTCAAAACATACTCACCACATGTGCTGCCATACAATACGTTACAGCTAAAATTGAACAAACTCTAAAATTTAGCGATATATTTATTCATTTCCTTATTTATTTGTTTCCATATTTCTTCTCTTTAATTGAAAAGACTCTACATTTCATTTTCATATTTCTTTGTTTCCTTCTTTGTTTCTATAGGGATCGCAATAGAAATCATTTGTTTTTATTTCCTTATTTCTCTTTCTTTGTTTCTATACATACTGTTGTGGGCAATTTAGAATATATTTTCAATATATAATATATCAATGTGTGTGTATGTGTATATTTTAAATTGGAAACAAAGAAAAATATAAATTGAAACGTGTGTGAGAATATATATTTCTCTTATAATATGTGTGTGTGTGTGTATCTTATACATATACACGATAACACTTTTTATTTATGTTTTTTGATATCATATTATATGTCGATATTGAATTGTTGTACTATATTTGATATTAGATTTGAATCGAGCTATTATTTGATATCATTAGTACTTAAAAATAAAGAATCATCACATTGTCAAATTGTTATCAAATATCATGATTAAAGTTCATTAAAAATAGTAAAATACAGAATCATGTAAATTTTCTACTAACACGTGTCTTAATTTTTGCATAATTATTATTATTTTCATTGATATTTTTTTTCTTATAGTATATCCTCATTGCAACGCACGGATATGATACTAGTGTGTGTGTATATATATATATATATATATAGAGTTAGGCTCGGGTGCTATGGATAGCATAGTGTGGCCTTTCGTGCTACGGCTCAATATTCAAGTTTTCAAAATCCAAACGGTCCATCCGAGCCGTTCATTGTTTAATCCATATTGAAATGTGCTTGGAGACCAAATTTTACATTTTTGGAATTTTTTTACTATTTATTAAACATTTTTGAAACCGCTGTTTTTCAGTGGTGCAGAATTTTAATAAAAACAGCGATTTTGAAACCATCTTAATAAATAACAAAAAAATTCCAAAAAATATAAAATTTGGTCTCCAAGCACATTTCAATATAGATTAAACAATGAACGGTTCAGATCAACCGTTTGGATTTTAAAAACTTAAATATTGAGCTGTAGCATGGGAGGCCACTATGCTATCCATAGCACCCCAGACTAACTCTATATATATATATATATAGAGAGAGAGAGAGAGATGGGCTATGGTGCATTGCAATGCATAGGCCATGGTGTGCATTGGACCATAAATCATCGATTCAAAGTCCAAATAACAGATCCAAACCGTTCATCTTGTTCTCTATATTAATATGTGCTTGGAGACCAAATTTTACATTTTTTGGAATTTTTTTACTATTTATTAGGCCACTTTGAAAATCGCTGATCCAACGGTGACTGTTTGGAACAGTAAAATCAGAAGCCACCGTTGGATCAGTGATTTTCAAAGTGGCTTAATAAATAGTAAAAAAATTCCAAAAAATGTAAAATTTGGTCTCCAAGCACATATTAATATAGAGAACAAGATGAACGGTTTGGATCGGTCATTTGGACTTTAAATCAGTGATTTATTGTCCAATGCACATCATGGCCTATGCATTGCAATGCACCATAGCCCATCTCTCTCTCTCTCTCTCTCTTTATATATATATATATGTGTGTGTGTGTGAGGTTGACTTGGGTGAGCCACGGCTCACCAAGCATTTGTACTCCGCGTTGTATTTTCATTTCGAAAGTCCAAATGACCGATCCAATCCGAACCGTTAGATGTGATCTTCATATTGAAATGTGCTTCGAGACCAAATTTTACATTTTTTTTGAATTTTTTACTATTTATTAAGCATTTTTTAAAATTACTGTTTTGCTGTGAACAGTAAAAAATTTTGGACCATCGGATCAGTAATTTTAAAAAATACTTAATAAATAATAAAAAAATTCCACAAAATGTAAAATTTGGTCTCTAAGCACATTTCAATATGAAGAATAAGATAAACATTTCAAATTAGTTGTTTGAATTTTCAAAATAGCTAAAATGAGTTATAACTCACCAACGCACTATAAGCCATGGCTCATTTTAGCCGAACTCTCTCTCTCTCTGTATATATATATATATATATGAGGAGGGTTCAAATGCACCCAAATGCACCCTATATTTCAAATTATTTTTCTCCATTTTCAAAGTCTGAAGAGTCAATCCGAACCGTTAGATGCGATCTACATATTAAGATGTGCTTGGAGACCAAATTTTACATTTTTTGAAATTTTTTTACTATTTATTAAGCTAAAATTGTTGATTTTACATTTTCTGAATCATTGGATCAGCGATTTTCAAAGTGGCTTAATAAATAGTAAAACAAATTCAAAAAATATAAAATTTTCATTTTTTTTCATTTTTTATTAAACCAAGAAAAATAGTTATATTAAAGCAAAGGAAACAAAGTATATGAGAGGAGACCGCCATTCTTAATGTACTATCTGGCTATTAAGAAGTTTGGTCTCCAAGCACATCTTAATATGTAGATCGTATCTAATGGCTCGGATTGACTATTCAGACTTTGAAAACGGAGAAAAATGATAGAATGCATTTGGGTGCACAAAAATTTGAGTGCATTTTAACCCTTCTATATATATATATATTGGATTTGGTCCAGTTAATTAACAAAAAAATACTTCATTTCAATTGATTCCAGCTAAGTGGACAGAAAAAAAAAATATACGCATGAATCAGAATCACCTCAAGTACCTGAGGTGCAAGTTATCAATCCGGACTGTTCATTTAACTTGACACGAATATCAAAGCAGACTCCTACAGTTTTAATAGGCTCCGAATTGAGTTTGGACTAGTTGAAATTAATCTGAGCAGTTCGTTATTTCAATCGTATCTCAGGTACCGGGGCACACGGACTCCAACCTAATATGGGACTCCAGCTAGGCTGCTTTATTATATAATTTATATAATATGTATTTTTTTAATACATCCAAACCGTAGGAATCTAGCATAATACTATGGACTTAGCCCCAGGGATAAGGCGTCTTACCTCCTCGGCTAGAATTTCTTACCGAAATCGAGTATTCAATTCTAGCTTAGAAATTTCTTCACAGTACTGCCGTACCCCAATTGAGTACCACATATAAAAATGCCTTGTCTGATTCTACCAAAGATATAACTAGAAGATTTCCTTGTAGTTCGTTGACTTTAAATTTCATGCTGCATTTTAATTTGTAAAATTATCCACAATCAATACCGAAAACTCAAATCCATACCCAACCCGTTATCATGCTTCCCCGCGCCATGGTACCGCAAGAAAATTTTTTTAGAAACTATAAATAAAAAAACAAAATTTATTAAATTAATTTGATTACTTTGTTTTTTACAAAAATCATAAGAACCGAGATATTATTTCAGTCTCATTTCCCCTTTTTTTAACTGAATTACTATTTCAGTCCTAGCCGTTTTTATAGATTTTAAAAGAAAATATGTTAAAAAAAATTATGAAAATACCTGAACTGAATAGCTATTTCGATTAAAAAAAAGAACCAAAATAGCATTTCAGTTCTCCAAACATCTTTCATGCTGATTGCATGTTGACATGGCAAGCTACAAACTCAATGTCCCTGTGTCAGCCCTACATTCATGCAACAGAGAAAATAATTGGCATTGAATCTTCAACTTCAGAGGCCGCTCGATTGATTGTTGTGGTAGATTTACTTTAAGATGACATCGACATGGACCTTAAATGTTTCACATGATTTATGTTTGTATTTACTGTTGGAACTTGAGTTCTAAAAACTCAAAATTGTTAAAATCACCGTTTGTAATATTAATTAGCTTGAAGGGGTAAACTGAATAAATTTCATATTTATTTCATAGAAATAACTGAAGTACAATAAAGTCAATGAATTATGTTCTCCTTGATTGATATTGAAAACTAAAAATATTTAATAATTAAATCAAAAGGCGAGAGCCACCTTTGTATCTCATTAATCTCTCTATTAATCTCTCTTTAAGACAATTAATCAGAGCATCAGTTGCTAATGTTTGAATATTTAAAAATTTCGATTTTTAGGATTTCTGTTAATAAACCAAGACAGCAATGTAAATATTCATAACAAGAAGAAGACTTACATTTCTGCAATATTTTCATTTTTTTTTTTTTGGTTCTGCTGTCTTGTCAGAAAAAAGGAAGGGACTACAATTGTATTCAGATAGCCCTAAACAAAGTCCTCAACAACAGAATTTGACATGGCCAGTGCAAATTTCTAGGTACGGCTAAATAATAGCAATTGAACCGATTGACTTTACCATTTCCAATTCCTAGGAATGGCTATCAAGCAAGAGGCCAAGAGCAGAGAGACCCAAATTCTTAAATTTATTTGTTTTTTGTTTTCTTATTTTTTTTTCTTCGGCTCTGCTAAATCGTAACAGTGACCTGTCGGGATTGGTACTGACCTGGTACCCGACAAGATACGCATCTAAAACACAATTTAAACCTGTTTAAAGTATTGGTTTCATACCTGTAACTCAATTTTGTATTATATTTTGGATTTTGATTCTCATGTGAGGCACAGTCCCAAATTCTATATTCTCACTCTAATTTGATTTCTAAACACCGAAACATATTTAGCTGGCATTCTAAACCCCTTTTGTTATGCTACTCTTCCTATTTTGAGAATAAACAAATCATTAGCACCTAGTTGTTAATAGAAGCTGCAGTTAATGCATTCAATGTAAAATTATTATATTAAGTTGGATAAAAAGTTCAGCATCACAAGTTCTTTGTTCATGTGTAAGAGAGTCGTTTCTCCTGTTGTAATAAATACAGGTTGATTTGAAGCAAAAAATAAAGAATAAAAGAATAAAAGATACAGGTTGATTTCGGGTTTTATTTCAGGAAAAAGCCGATGATTAAACGAGATTGAGAAATGAGACTGGGTCCCCTTCTGTTTTTTTTTTTCTGAGATGGAAGACGGTTGAATAAATTAACGATATTACAGGTTTCTAAAGGAATTTTCTGAGAATTTTAGACAATATAGCTATGGAGGAATATGGTATAGTTGCATGTTCTGCCACACAGGGACCTGATTGTGAAATTTTTTTCATAAACCATAATTAATAAATCAAAAATTAGGAAACCAACGTGATTACTTTTTTTTTGAAAAACCATAAGGACCGGACCGTCCGTTCGGTCTCCAAAATTTCCTTTTCTCAGACTGAACGAACCATTTGGTCTCAACTTTTTTTTTTCTTTTTTTTTCAGTTTTTCATGTAGCCGTTTGTGTGGCCATCTGTGTAAGGTTAATTTCTAGAGACCGAATGGGCCATTCGGTCTTCATATATATATATAATTTTTTTTTTTCATTTCTATTCAACAAAGTTCGAATATTTATTACTGTTTTCATCATTTTTGCAACCGATTTTTGTTTGTTTCCTACGACTTTTTGTAAATAATTTCAACGTAAAGATAAAGTAAAATTTTTAATTTTTCTAAAGAAATAATTATTAGTAGTTTGACTGAATTATTATTGGCCTGACAATTTTAATTGCAAATAAATAAATCATTCAATAATTACTACATGCATTTACACTTAAAAAAACTACATGCAAATAAACCATGCATCTACATAAACCATAAATAAATAATTCAAAAATTACTACATACATCTACACTAAAAAAAACTACATGCACATAAACCATGCATCTACATAAACCATAAATAAATAATTCAAAAATTACTACATGCATCTACACTAAAAAAAACTACATGCACATAAACCATGTAAATAAATAAATAATTCAATAATTACTACATGCATCTACATAAACCATTTATACTACTAAAAAAATTACACAAACCATTTATTTATACTACATGCAAATAAATTACTACATAAGTCATTTATTTATACTACATGCAAACTACGTACAAATAAATTACTAGATAAACTATTTATTTATACTACAATTACTACATAAACTGTTTATACTACTAAAAAAATTACGCATAAACTATTATTTTATATTACAATTACAACATAAATCATTTATACTACTAAAAAAAAATACATAAACTATTTATTCATAATTTCGGATTATTTATCAAAAATAAAAGAATTAAATACATATCCTAACAAAACTTGTAAATCTGAAACTTTTCTTGTTCTCCTTTTAAAATTATACAATGTAATTATAATAGAAATTACATAAACTTTGAGAGTTCAAAAAAAAAAAAATTGAATGAGGAAGAAAGCAAGAGGAAGAATGAAGGAAGAAAAAAATTGGGGAAGTGTGACACAGAGAAGGAAGAAGAGGAGTTGTCGGGTTAAAAAAATTAAATAAACATGGAGACCAAACGGAGCATTTGCTCTGGAAAAAAAAAAGACAGGAAGGGATCTTCTGTGGCCGCAAATGGAAAAAATGAAAAAAACTAAAAAAGAAAAGAAAAAAAGAAGTTGAGACCGAATGGTTAGTTCGGTCTAAAAAAAGGGAATTTTGGAGACCGAACAGACGGTCTGATCCTTATGATTTTTCAAAAAAAAAAAAAACCAATCATATTGATTTCCTAATTTTTAATTTATTAATTATGGTTTATGAAAAAAATTCCTCATTGTGATTGCCCTATAAAGGAAAAACTAGGATGCTTCATTGATAATAAATGAGGCAGCTGGATTACGGCACCAGTCTTTTTTTCTTTTTCTTTTTTTAATAAATGGTGCTATGCATGCAGTATTATTCAAATGGGACAATTTTATGTATACCTTGAAGTTATGTATTTGTTCCTCAAAAATTTATAATAACATATTTATCTTTCTAAATTTCAACTATGCAAAAATTTACCAAATTTATTACATTTTCTATTAAATTCATTTTAAGTTAATTTATAATACCAATTCTATTCTTTATTAAAAAGAAAAATATGTAGACTATGTAAAAAAAAATAGTCTTCTAATTAGTCGGTTTTAAGGCATATGGTTCATTTCTTTATTTGTGATTCATATATTATGGTCTTTAGCACAAATAATAAATTAAACTATTTGCCATTAATACTGACCAATGAGAAAACTGAATATTTTTTAAGACATGCCACATATGTACTATTTAAAAGTTGTCCTGGAATTTTTTATGTGGCACAGAACCTCAATTGATATTATTTCATAATAACACAAATGAAGAGGGTTCAATTCAAATGTTTTCATTTTTAGCGTGTCTCTACTCAGCCTTCAAATTAAAAACTTAATGATGAATAATATATATTAAATTATAGGTAGATTTACTATCTGAATATGGATAATAAAATTTTAAACTATATTTGTTTCTGTATTTGCAGGGATATCAGATATTCATATCTAATTTTTGAATACAAATTGGATATTATCCGCTTGGTTTCACCCTAAATTTGTGGTCATTTTGATGTGGTTATTATATTTGTATAATTAAAAAATAATTTATTTTCTACACTAAAGAATAATATATTGAAATATTGATGTTCTTGAAAAGCAAAGAAACAAGTTTATACATTTTACAAATAATATGGATACATATCGTATATTATTCATAGAATTAGTAAAAATCTACAAATGGTATCTGCTATCAGAGACGGAAATTTTTTTTCATTGAAATTAAGGAAAAGATAGAGAGAAAAACAGAAATAGTACATGGTTTGTAATATTGATAAAAAGATTAGTATAGATTCTACTGATTCTAACAATCAAAATAGTTAGAATAGATAGAAATTCTACCTATTTAAATTTCATTTCAAACAAATTTGTAGCAATTCCTATTGCTGAGGATAGATGAGAGAAATAAAAACAATATGTTAGGATCTGTATAATTTCTATTTATTATAACTGTTTTGATTAGTAGAATCGATATAATCTGTACTTATTTTTTTACCAATATTACAAAGCAGGTACTCTTTTTGTTTCTCTCTTTACCTTTTTCTTAATTTCTATGAATTTTTTTTTTCCATCAGACACTATATATTGTGCAATTTGTATAATTGTTTGAAGATTTATTGAAAACGAATTACAAATATATACAATATTATTTACAAATTTTGTTATTATAATATATAAATATAATGAGGTAATGATGAGGTGTAAAAGAAAGTAGGTGCTGGTACACCATCGTTGTCCTATTCTTACGGTCCGTACTATTTTCTATCCATAAGTATTTGTTTTCATTTTGCCGTTTTGTTTAATTGAATTATTGAATCGTGACATCCTCTACTTAAATATTTCTATTATTTTTTCATTTTGGGAAGAAAAGTTCTAACACCTCACTCTTATTGAAGGATATATGAACGCAAAATTCTGTCTTAGTTTGAAGATCTTGCTTTTCAATTATTAATCTTTGCAATTTGAAATTTGATATAACTATTATTTTTTTTTGTAGTATTTAATGTCAGCCTATCAATAAGAACCACATGTCGAAGCTCAGACGTCATCTGCAAGTTATAAAAATTCTTTCCTCTTACTTTTCTGTTTGACTTTCTGAAAGTAATTAATGGGCATGCATGGTATATATAAATAAATCCTATCAATAAGTGAAAAATAAGAAAACTATGAATTTAAAAGAGGGAATTTCACGTATATATAATAAATCCTATCAATAAGTGAAAAATAAGAAAACTATGAATTTAAAAGAGGGAATTTCACATATACCCCTCATAAATCTTGAAATTACTTATTTCTCCCTCCAAAATTGACAATATCATATTTACATTTCTAAATTTCGAATACTCACAAATTTACTAAATTTTCTATTAAAAATCATTTGAAATTTGTGAAGTATCAACTTTTATTTAAGAGAAATGTTGAGTCTTCTGATTGGACAATTGTAAAAACAATGGTTTATTTTCTTACTTGTGACACATAGAAAAACTCATTCCAAAATGTTATTGTGTATACTTCACGAGTAGAGAAATATACAATGTGTTCTCGAAAACCAACTAAAGATAAAATATTTAACACATATTACATGTTTTTATTTTTTTAATAAAATATAAAATATATACTTTATAAATTTAAAATGAATTTTAATAGAAAAGTCAACGGATCGAGTAACTTTGTGAGTTTTGAAATTTATAACGGTAAATATTATATTATAAATTTTAGATCAATTTTAGAGGGGGGGAAGACTAATTTTTTAGGTTCTTGAGGGGTATATATGAAATTCCCCCAAATTAAAATTGTTTAACAAGTCGATGCGAACTGGCACGTAGCGTCGGTCAAAGTACCAACTACCAAGACGGACCTTTTTATTTAAGGCAACAATACGAAGGTTAAAAAAAAAAAAAAACTACCTTTTATAATCATTAATGTTCAAGTTTAAAGATTTATTTTAGAAAGAATGCTATTGAAATATTTTTCCGATAATTAATTAATGATAGCCAAATTAATTAAATCAGAACTATAAAAATATAATTTTGAAAAAATAATCAATCTATTAATGAAATAATATAAGTTGGTGACAACCTTTAATAATTTAGTGTATCTAGCAACCAAGTTGTATCTGTTCGAAAAATTAGAATATGTACCTCAATGTTTAAAGGTTTAAAGTTAATCTCTTGTTTATCTTTAAATTTTGAACTAGAAACAAATTAATACTTCTTTTTTATCTCAACGGTAACGCAATCATAAAACAGATGATACTACTTTTTTTATGCAAGAATAAGAACTATTCTCTTAATTTTCTAGATTAAGTTTTTAAAAAATAAGGAGATAATGGTTATCTGTACCGATAAATATGTATCATTTAGTTATTTTCTTATTGATAAATCTAGCTAGTGGTTTTGGTATGAATTTAGATCTAGATAATTATATTCTATTATTTTTTAAAATATGAATCATACGTAGTTTTTTTTTTATGTTAAAAGCTTGTTTAAAAGGTATTTTCATATATATACAATTTTAATTTTAAAAAACTGTGTATGGATATACATGGTTGAAAACCGTGTACAATTAACTGACAATTTTATATACAATTGGCTTATATACGGTTGCATAACTATGGTCTATGGACAAATTAACTTAATTAGTTTTTTAATTGATATCAAGAACTTACAAAAAAATATATTGACTCGGATAATTATTTTTGGAAGTTAATTTTTCAACTTATGATATATGGATTCATATAAATAAAAGTAAAAAATGATAATTTTTATTTGTTTGTAAAAAATTAATATAAATTACATTTAACGGATTTATTTCGGAATATGAAATTTCTAAGTGTTTGTTATTAAAATTAAAAAAATAAATGTTCGATGAAAGCATTAAAAATTCGGAACCAAATCCTCTCCTTTCTGGGGGTAGGAATTTCCTGCCCCCAGAGTTACTGCTTGTGGGTCCGAGGTGAACCCCAAGTTCAAAAATTAAAAGTGACCGGTTCCATACACAGTGACTAAGAGTGACTAAGAGAACATGAAATTCCTACACCGCACCCAGGAATGTAGAGGATTCGGAGTCTAAAAATTCGACATTTGAATTGTCCTTTTGTATACAAGCCAAAAACTTATTTGCCAGCATTTATTTTTAAATTCCAGATCAGCTGTGCTCCCGTTCGTGTACTATGCAAGTACCCTAACTTATATGCTGTCTAATTAAGATATGATTTAAAGATTCCCTTTGAAGATAACCTTCATAGCTAAGCTGTTGACTTTCCATTGTATATCCCAAATTGTAAAGCTTCTATTTGATTGCTTTCAAACCGTTATCAGTAGAAACGCAAATCCAAGGTTCATGCCATGTCTCATGAAGATGGTACCTTCAAACCAGTGACTGTTGATAGCCATAAGGCTATATATTGTACTTCTCTTTTAATCATCTGCTTAATTGTGCTCGGCATAGTAGCAGCTCTTTTGTGGAGCAAATGCAAAAGGAAGTCACAAAGAGGAAGCACAGTCGCCGTCTCACCGGCTGAATCACCGGAGAACGAGATGATCCCTCGTTCTTTTCTGTATAGCAATCGAAGTTCTGAAATGATACAGTGCTTGGGTTGTCACAGTACAATAAAAGTCGGAGAGATGGTGCAGGAGTTGCCTATCTGCAAGCATCTATTTCACGAAAATTGCCTCTCGACATGGCTACAATCAAACTCGACATGTCCTCTGTGCCAGAATAATATACATCCACCAGATGAAATAATAATCAAAGGATCATCATCAGAGCCTGCTTGAATACAGGTATTCTGATGGCATATATACATAGACCGTAATCAATTCCAGAGATTTTTCTTGATTGAACATATAAGCCTGAGAGATTTACTGTCCTGTTGGATAACTAATTGACTGTTTCTCTATCTCCATTGTTGCTCACAAGGTATCTTTTTTTTTTTGCTTGAAAAAAGGGGTGTTTGATAAAATTAATTAAGGAAATGGGAGCAATTAATTAATCAATTGTGTTTCTTATACCGCAACCGTTGCTGAGTTTGTAAAGTAGGTGCAGACAAAAAGTATGTGCAACTTGTGTACAACTTGTACGAAGCTGTACCATGTGTTTAATTATTCTTGAAATTTGCTACTTTGGTTTGCTAAATTGTTTTGACTTTTAGCTTGGCACATGGATGGGCTTGGTGTATAATATCTGTGTTCTCAATTTGTACCATCTCTTTAGGATTTCAAATTTTTGTTAATAAAATTTTTAGTTGCAATATATTTTTCTTTTTCGTTGAAGTAAAGGGTTACATGTTTCAAATTAGTTATGGAGATAGTGAAAGGTCCTGACCGATGAACTAACCGAGCCGCTAAATTTAATATTTCATTAATATGTGAGGAGAGTTTAATTAATTACTTTAAATTTTTGTTACGTTCGCTATACGTTGTTTGGTCATTCAACTTTTATTTATTCAATTTTAATTTTTTGGATGATTTTAGCGTGCATTCTAATTTTTTTTATAGGTGATTATTCTTTAAAATATTGTCACATTAAAAAATTAAAATTGTAGTTGTGTTCTGCGTCATTTAGAAGGATCGTGTATTAAATTTGAATCAGTTTGAAATTTGATTAGTGGGTCGTGCATAAATTCAACAACGGTTTTAATTATTTTATTAAATGTGGCTCCTACTATTTAAAATTGTTGGATTGAATGCTAAATAACTTACAAGTCTGTCCAAATTCGATACACATTAGATTTTAATGGTGGAGAACATATTTCAAATTTTAGTATTTAATTCAAGCAGTTATATATATATATATATAGAGAGAGAGAGAGAGAGAGGGAGAGGGAGAGAGAGAGAGAGAGAGAGAGAGAATGAATGTATCATAATAATTTGATATAGGCTAAAATTATTCTTAATTTTTATTTAAATTGTAGCACTGTCGCAATTGCTTTTGCAAATTTACGGTGAAATTTGAACAATTCGCCATCGAAAGTTTAGCGGAAGTTATGTAAAGAAATTTTCTTTTAGAAATCATACATAAAAAAATAGATTTTATCAAACAACTTGTTTGCTTTGCTTTTTACAAAAATTATAAGAACCAAAATGTCATTTCGGTTCCGATTTTTTTTTTTACCGAATTGTCATTTTGATCCTAGTTGTTTTCACAAATATCGAAAAAAAAATGGGGACAGAAATAACATTTTAGTTCTTATGATTTTTATAAAAAAAAGTTATATATCATGTTGGTTTCATAAAAATTAATTTTTTAATTATGGTATATAAAAAAAATTCTGTGTAAAGCATGCATGGAAAATAAATATTCATATATAGTGTTTTTCCATTAATTGACATTTTTCTTACATTATAATAGTTATAACAGAAGGATTGGCCGAAATCTGATATATCTCACATCCGTAATCAACGAATTTAAAGAATAACCGTTCATAACTTGTTATTAGCTGAAGCTATATTTGAGCAGTCTAAAAATACTTTGAAATCAGAAAAACCACGTTGTATTGCTAAATATAAGCACCACTCGGTTGATTTTTTAGATATTTATCCATCTCCTGTAAAAATAGCACCACAAAAACAACATATTTATCAACCAAGTATTAACTGAAGACCTTTTGCCTTCTTTCCCCTAGCTTAGCTCCAATAAGAAATCAAGTTGCCATGGACAAGTTCTCAGCAGCAAAATCCAGTACTTCAACAGGGATAATTTAGATCAATTGTAATCCAAGAAAAGAGCAAATTGAAGAGCAAGAGAGCCGGACTTGAACAATGCCACTGACAATCCTCGATGACTATTTCAACCCGGCATTCTGGTGTGTTGCATCCTGTTGCATTGGCTGGGTTGTCAGCACAATTGGCACTGCGGTGTTTTCAGTGTTAGGCATGTTTATCTACATGTACATCTTCTTGATGGCTCCTGTAATATTTCCTGTAGTCACCATGGTAGCTCTTCTATTCATAGCTCTAATTCTTGATTATAGAGATCACCTTCGCGAACCAATTATCGGAATCAATCCTGCTTTGAATAATGGCTCAGCAATTCCAAGCCAACCAAATGGACAGAGGATAACGCCTCCAGTGGTGCATGAACCGCCGACGGCGCCGAGGATAGCACTGCATCCAGCCGCAATAGCTAGACTCCCCACGTTTGGCTATGAGAAACAAGAGACGAGTGAAAGCATGGAATGCACAATCTGCCTTACTGCATTCGAGGAAGGGGAACAAGTGAAGCAGCTTCCTAGATGCTTCCATTTGTACCACCCGACATGCATTGACCAGTGGCTGCGCCGGAATTACACCTGTCCCATATGCCGGGATAGTGCTAGGAAGGATCCGACTGGCGAACTAGTTATAATTGTTGATCATTGACAGTACATATTTTTCTCTCAAAAGATGACAATATTGTGTTTTTTTTTTTTTCTTGATGAATGAAACTTTGTAGATATATTTTTCACCCATTGTTATTAATGGCATGCTTTATTTAAAACAAGTCGTTTAATTAAAACTGAGAACTAACAATTAGTTTAATAGATTAGAACAACACTCTCTGATTGTCAAAATTTAAGTTAGAAAAAAGGGACTCCTATGTTTATCTAAACTTTATCGTTCAACTAAACCAATATATGTGGAAGGGCATCCGGCTTAGTTGACGGACCATGAGCTAACAAATGTCACAAACTAATCTCAACAATGGTCCCCATATCAGAAGACCTTTCTTTTCCGCATATTTTTTTTCTGGCGCGGATTTCACGAATTTTTCCACGGCGACTAGTGAATTTATAAATCCACAGATCTGGTGGTCCGTTCCTTTCGTCGAGAAAAATTAATCTAGAGTGGAGATGGACTGGGTAGACGGGCCAGACTGTCAGGCCCTGTTAGTCACAGGCCGAAACTTATCCCAGCCCGTTTTAGATTTTTTTTTTTTTTTTCGGAATAAAATATTTCCAGCAAAAGATATACAGAACTTTGTCAGAGGAAGTTGAGTTGAGCACGGAGCTTGGCAAATGGCAAGCCCGCCTTTGGCAGGTAGCCGAAGAGTTCCCATTCATTCGTACGATTAATCTAATGTTCAAGCATATCCTGTCCAATGAAACTTCCTGGTGGTCTCCGTATAAATACAAGTTAAAATACAATACGCGCATGGGGGAATTTAGAATTTTCCTCGAAAAGTAAAAATATAGAAATTCAGATTTAAATAGTTAATTGAGTTCAAGCTCATTAACCAATTGTATACTATATAAAAAGTAATGTTTTTTTTTTAAAAAAAATTTTAAATTTCCGAGTGGGACAAAAGAAATTCTAACAAGGGGCAAAGATGTTTGAAATCAATAGATAACTATTAAAATTCAAAACCCAGGAGGACAATTGCACAAATTAGAATATATTATATAAGCTTCAGTGCTTCATCAATGAACAAAGAACAAATTAAAAAATTATAATCAACAACCGGCTAGTAAGTAAATAAATCAAATATCTTAATTTCCACTAAATTAAGAGGAATGATAAATGAGCTCATTTCTTCTATCTCATATGTGTTGTTATTTCTATCGAAATTGTTTATACTTAATGATAAAAATATTTGTATACCTTGTATTACTAAACAAAGAGTGAGTCTATGGTACTATGCATATTACGATTTGTTACCGTGTTACGGCTCTATATTCGAGTTTTCAAATCCTAATGGTCGATCCGAACCGTTCATTTTGTTCTTCATATTAATATGCAGAGGTTGGCTAAGATCAAAGTGGTAGTTCCTAAGCTTTGGTGCTACCAATTTATTTTTCAATTTTTAAAGTTCAAAATGTCGATCCGAACCGTTCAAGTTGTTCTCCATATTAAATTGTGCTTGGAGACCAAATTTTACATTTTTATGAATTTTTTTACTATTTATTAAGCCACTTTGAAAACAGCTGATCCAACGGTGGCTTCTAATTTTACTGTTTTGTTAAGCCACTGTTGGATCAACGATTTTCAAAATGGCTTAAGAAATAGTAAAAAAATTCAGAAAAATGTAAAATTTGGTCTCCAAGCACAATTTAATATGGAGAACAACTTGAACGGTTCGGATCAACGTTTTGAACTTTAAAAATTGAAAAACGAATTGGTAGTACCAAAGCTCAGGAACTACCATTTTGATCTTAGCCAACCTCTTAATATGTATTTGGAGACCAAATTTTACATTTTTTGAAAAAAATTTACTATTTTTTTAGATTTATTGAAAATCACAGTTTTTTGATGGTCCAAAATTTTCAAATCAAGTGATTTTCTAAATATCTAAAAAAATAGTAAAATTTTTTCAAAAAAATGTAAAATTTGGTCTCCATACACATATTAATATGGAGAACAACTTGAACGGTTCGGATCGATCGTTAGGATTTGAAATCTCGAATATAGAGCCGTAGCACGATAACAACCCGTGATATGCATAGTACCATAGACTCACTCCTAAACAAAACAACAAAAATATCTCCGAATATGCAGGGGTGAAAACAATATAAATAAAATCGGGTCTATACTTGATCTGTGTTCAAAAAATTAGATGTGGATATTCAATATCTGAATATCCGTATGAACATAGATATAAATATAGTTTTACGCTTCAGTTATCCGTATCCAAATAGTAGATATATACCATATAATTTAATATATATCATGAAAAAATTAATTTATTCGCCGTTATAATAAAATAGATATTATGAACTTTAGTATTTTTTTCAAATAAATATCCAATCTATTCCGGTCGATCTGTATCTGTATTCATATTTGTATTTGTATCCGTCTAATATCCGGTCTATATCCATATATTCTAAAAATATATTAATATAATTTTACCAGTATCCGCTCTAGGGCTGTAAATGAGCCGAGTTTGAGTGAGTTACCCCCAACTCGAACTCGACTCGTTTAATAAACGAGTGAGCCAGCTTAAGTGGAGATGATAATAACGAGTTGTAGAGCCAACTCAAACTTAGCTCGTTATCAACTCGAGTTGGCTCACAACTCGTTTAACCAGTGATAGTATTACAACACAAGTTCAAACTCAACTCGTTATCAACTCGAGTTGGCTCACAACTCGTTTAATCAGTGATAGTATTACAATACAAGTTCAAACATATTTTACATAAATCTCAAAGCATAAATAACAGTCTAGAGATTCGGATTTGATTATTTTGGAATTTATTATGACCCACTATATATGTAACTTTATGTAACTCGAGTTATAAATGAGCGAGTTGGGGCCAACTCGAACTCAACTCATTTATTAAATGAGTTGGCCAACTCGAGTTGTAAATGAGCCAAGTTAAACAAGTTGTAAATGAGTGAGTTACGAGTTCGAGTTTTTTTGCCTAGTCCTATCAGCTCCGTTTTTATCCCCATAGATTCAGTAGCTAGGTAAGATATATAATTGTTTATCATATTATATATCTATCATTAACTATATAATATATATAGCAGAGACATCACTGACGTTGATCCTAAACCTAATAAATATTTGTTTGTTGATAACGCAAGTTTTAGACTGTTGGTATATAAAACAGCCAATAATTTTTCGGCGAACATAAAAATCTGTTAAACAAAAACGAAGGTTCTTATCTTTGACTTTCTCAATTGGAAGAGAAACCTCCCATGGCACTTTCATTGTCCTTCAGCTAGTAGACATTTCATACTTGGAATATCAATCCACAAAATTCGTCTACCTATCACTCTTCTTCCTAAAAAAATACCTAGCTAGTAGACCTTTCATATTTTCATGCTTATCCAAATTTTATCCCCAATTCTCCATCCAACTATCAAGCAAAACTTTGGATTAATCTTTTCAATACTGTGCACTTCCAAATTATTCTGGAATCAGCAAAATTATGGGCCATAATTGGACAGTAACTCAGAAGTTCTGGTGTTCAGCATGCGTCATATGGCCCATATTCATATTTTTTGAGTACCGAGACTATTTTCATAGCTCATCATGGTCAGTTTTAATAATTCTGTTCGTTGGATTCTTACCAATGATGACTTTTCTTATCTCTGTTGCAAGACGTAAGTATCGGGATAGTCAGAGACATCGGCCAAGAGACCCCGATCCCCTGCCAATCCTCACACAGAGCATGATTGCAGCTGGATTTATTCCTCCTGAACCACGCGAACCGCCTCACACGAACCTGGTTCGTAATTCAAGTATTGGTTCCCTTGAAACATATGTGTACCAGAAAGAAGGAAAAGAGGAGGAAGACGATTGTGTTGTGTGCTTGGGCCAGTTGCAGCAAGGCGAGCTGGTGGTGAAGTTGCAGTTTTGTTCCCATTTCTTCCATGAGAAGTGCATCAACCCGTGGTTGCGACAGCACAAGACATGCCCCATTTGTAGGTCGAAGGTCAATCAAAAGGCAGCTGAATCATCCTTGGTCGGGCATATTGCAGCAGTTGTTTAATTTCGATATTTTTTTATATTGTAAGTATTTCATTATGAAGGAGAAATAAAACGTAGAGCTATAGTGGGTCCATTAATTTGCAAAATTGAAGGACAACCAAGAGAAACAAAAAAACAAAAATATTAAAATTCAGGCTTGGGTCATCCTGAGTCTTCATGAAGGCTAATCAATATGAATTGTTAAATCGAGTGAAATTCTCATGTAGGAAAAGCCACGTGTAGTTTTGGTCCATTTGAGGATCAATGTAGCTTGGTTGATTAAGTGCGGTAGTAAACGAAGTTGAGAAATAGTTGATCTCAGATAAGCAGGTAGAAAGTTTAATTGGCAACAAATCAAGTTTCAAACTAGTATGAAACTTAATCGATTGAATCTCTGGTAACAGTTGAGAAATTGTACTTATGACTTATGAGAATAAAGTCCCCTAATAAAAATTAGGTCCATGATTTTATTTTTCGAGAAAAAAATTAAGTCCATTGTTTATGTATTTGGCCTTCGTTTTGTAGCTAAGACAGCTGATCTCATTTGTAAAGTGGCCAACAAAAAGTCAAGACTCAAGATTATTTTTGCAGTCTCAGTATTACTACCTTCAACTTCAATTTCTAATCCTAATGCTCACGAAGAGTACTATTAGACTGGTGCAAACCTCCTTGTTATATAAATGCTGATTGGTACTGGTTTGTGCTGCTGTCGAATATAAAATTTTGATAGTTCTGCTGTGTCCATCAGCTATTGCATCTGAAACAAAGGAGGTCTGTACCAGTCTAATACTACTGCAACCAGACACCGGACACTAAACCGCCGATCAAGAACCCAGTTCTGCATCCAGATACCGAACACTAAACCAAATCAACCTGTTTGACCATGATATGCTTTAAAAAATGCGGTCTTGTCGTGTGCGTGCAAAGGTGGGAGATCTTTTGGGAATTCATTTTGAGTATTAAATAATTTCAAAACCTCATCAAAATTGCACGAATCAATCCGATAAAAGACCGTATTGAAGAATACTTCCTGGCACCTAAGAGTTATCACATATTTATTGTAGAGCTTGTACTACACAGCGAAGTGATAGAAGATGCAACCTCCACTGACACAGAATTGAAAAACAAAAATCAGAAATTAAGTTTGTGAACAAGTCTTATTGGAAACCATAACTATTTTTTTTAGAATAATTATTTTTGTATCAGCGCTACAGTACCGGGGCTTAAAAAAATAATGTGTTATGGTCCCCACTAATTATATTATGTCCACTAATTATTATTTTAAAAATATATTATATAGTCTCAACTAATTATTATTCTAAAATCTCAGCAGTACTCTTTCTTTATGGTCCCCACTAATTATATGGTTCTCCTTTCAAAGTCTCGACACTAATTTCACGTCAAACTTTCTCTAACAAAAATAGTTGATCTCATAAAAATAAATACTTCAGTGCATAGATATAAATACTTTCTATGTCTAAATATTAATACTTTCTGTGTCATATGTAAAAAATACTTAGATATTTATACCTTCGTAGATATAAATACTTAAAATATAAGATATTAGCAATTAAAAAAGTAAGATGTTAATACTTTGATGCGTAACTTGTTATGATAATCTCTTTTCGAGTTCTCCAATCATTTCCGCATCAACTTTCCTTTAATAAACATAGTTGACCTCATAGGTATAAATACTTTCAATATTTAGATATTAATACTTTCAGTATCATATGTAAAAAATATTTGCAAGTGTAGGTATAAATACTTGTACGGCGAGTTATAAACACTTGCATGATGACGAGCCTGAAAGTACGTCATCATGGATCTCATTTGAAAGAGAAAATTGTATAAATATTAATACTTTAAAAAAAATTCAAAGTGTGGAGTTTTTGTAATTTCCAAAGGAAGTTATATTTATACATTTAATTTTCTGTGGTCCTTTTCTGTGGTCCCCGAGTACTGTAGCGCGGGTACAGTGCGGGTACTGTAGCGCGAGTATTGTTATCTTGGCGCTACATAATCCACACAATAAATAATTGTTCACATCATAAGTATAAATACTTCTGTACATAAATATAAATATTTCCGTTAATAGGTATTAATACTTTAGGAAAAAAATTCGAATTGTGCAGTTTTTGCAATCCACACAAGAAGTTATATTTTAACATTTAATTTTCGGTGGTCCCTCTTACGAATACAATGCAGATACTGTAGCACGGGTACTATTATCAGCTCCATTTTTTTATTAATCAAATGGTCCATTATAAATCTGATATTTTATAGATAGATGAATTGGCTCACTAGGATCATCTTGAAATGTTCTAATATACATTTTGGTCAATTTATTAAGAGGTCAATATATGAAGATATGCCGTTAAATTTTATAATTCTAATACGCCCTTAAATAATACATTCTGTTTTCTTGAAAGTCCATTTTCTCAGATAATTAGGGCTGCTAATGATTAAGATTCGGCTCAAACTCGACTCGGCTTGTCAATTGTAGCCCAATAATTTGGCTCTTAACTCGGCTCATATTTGAAAGAAAAAACTCGGTTTATGAAAGAAAAAACTCGACTCGACTCGGCTCATAAAAGAAAAAACTCGACTCGGCTCACGAACTCGTGAGCTAGCTCACAAACCGACTCATATTTTTAATACATGTATATCTTCATTTGCTATGAGGCCTACTTTCATGTTGATGTTAATTAATTTAATGTAGAGATCGAATTTTTTCAAATTTGTAATACATGTATATTTTCATTCGCCATGAGGCCTACCTTCAAATTTTTTTCAGATATCAAAATTTTCAGATTTCAAATTTTTTCAGATTTCAAATTTTTTCAGATTTCAATTTTTTCAGATTTCAAATTTTTCAGATTTCAAATTTTTCAGATTTCAAATTTTTTTCAGATTTCAAAATTTTCAGATTTCAAAATTTTTCAGATTTCAAAATTTTTTCAGATTTCAGATTTCAAATTTTTCAGATTTCAAATTTTTCAGATTTCAAATTTTTTCAGATTTCAAATTTTTCAGATTTCAAAATTTTTCCTATTTCAAAATTTTCAGATTTCAAATTTTTTCAGATATCAAATTTTTTCAGATTTCAAATTTTTCAGATTTCAAATTTTTTCAGATTTCAAATTTTTTTCAGATTTCAAATTTTTTCAGATTTCAAATTTTTCATATTTCAAATTTTTTTCAGATTTTAAATTTCAAATTTTTCCATTTTCAAATTTCAAAGTTTTCAACATGTAATATGAGCCGGCATTTTGAAATTATTTTAAAAAAATGATATTTTTTTCAAATTTCTTTATATCATTTCTTTAAAAAATAATCAAAGTTTTTCAACATGTAATTTAAAGTCACAAGAATATCTCTATCCCACTTCAATCATTTCTTTAAAATAATTAAATGATCATTTTTTTAACATGTAATATGAGCCGGCTCACGAGCCGACTCGCAAGCTCGCGAATCGAGCCAAGTGTTTACATGAGTCGAGCTTTTTTCTTTTAAAAGTGAGCCGAGTCGAGTTAGGATATTTTTTAGTTTCGAGTCCGATTCATTATGAAATATTGAGCCGCTCAACTCATTGATTCGTGAGCTGGCTCGACTCATTAGCAGCCCTACAGATAATCGTCTAAGACCATTTTTGTCTTCCTGCTACGTTGTCAGTTTAATTTACAGTAAAATTTTCCATGACAAGTTCCTTCAAGCGTTAATTTAATCTAGTCGGACAATTCGCTGTTTGGAGAATTTGCCAATTCTTCAAAATTAATTAGCATTGACTCTGTTTAACAAAAGAACATATGGAACAATTGAAAAAGGTACCAAACATGGTCAACTGTTCAGGCTGCTATTTTTGGTTTCCTTTTCTTCTTGGTTGAATCCAAACATCATTGGATTGAGTATCTCTTCGCCTCATAAGATTTCGGTACTATTTTGGATGTCTGCTTGGCCCCTGTAGGCATCCCGGTATGTTTTCTTGTCCTAAACCTAGCTCTGATACCAAATGACACGGTCAGGCTATGGAGATATCTCAACTAAACATCACTCAAGCTAATTCAACTAAACATCACTCAAGAGGAGCAAAACTCAACCCAACAGTGGATGAGTGCGTATCCTCTGAGATATCTCAACTTTTGCTTGACCTACATGTCCGGTGCCTATTCGGGGGTTATGTGGGGGTCCGTATTTTGTGTGCTTTGAGATTCGTGCAGAACATCCTTAAACGGTTGCGATTTTTCATAAAATCACGCAAAGTTTGAGATATCTCAGAGGATATGAATTCACAGTGGATAGGAGGAGATAAACTCAACTCGAACAATAAAATTCGTATATATTCATTTGTTGTTTTACAAAATAAGTATGACTTCTCTTATAGCCTTACAATGACCTCCAAAAGTCATCTAAACATTAATACAACTTCAACTACTTTTTATCCTCTCAAAATACTCTTAATTATCTTCCTGGAAACCCCAAAACACAGCTAGATACATCTGGAGACAAATACTCTTGACTCTAATTAAAACATACTCAAAACTCACAACTAATTAATTAATAACAAGCTGATTCAAAACAGATTAGTTCTCTTGGCACACCTGTTTGACCATCATATGCTCGGGATTGTGACAAATGTATTACATAAATGTTGTAGAGCTTGTTGTCAGCTTTCCACATAATTTTGAATCACCTAAATCGGAGCTCATATGAAGAACCGATGGCCAAAATACTAAAGACATGTCAGTCAATGCAATGCTGGACGGATAAAATTGTTACTGTTGAAAACATTCAGTTTTAGTTTAGCAACTAGTTGTTCTCAAGGCCCGTTGAAGCGTCCCACATATTACTGAAGGATAAGGCCTATCTGCTTCAAAGTATTAGAACAGTGCAATTCGGGTGGTGTCATATCTTTACAACAAGGAAGCTGTTGATCAAGGTGGCCTTGTTTGTCCAATTTGCAAGAATATATTTGAAAAAAGGGATATCGTGCTTCAATTGCCGTTGTGCATGTATTCTTACGAATTTTTTTTATAAACTTTAATTAATTAAATTAATTTTAGCAAAGCAGCATGATTCTTTTTTTTTTTTCACAAAAATCATAAGGACCGAATCTCCAATTAAGTCTCCACATTTTACTTTTTTCTGGACCGAATTGGGGATTTGGTTTCTCTTTATTTTAAAACAGGGGCTGTCCCTGGCAGAAACATGATCAGTCCCTGGCGGAAACAAGCCGAAATAGGGGCTTAAACAGAGGAAATACATCACAGAAATACAGAGTGTTCGAAACAGATTGTTCCTGGTTGAAACATGAGCTGTCCCTGGGAAAAACAGGGGCCTAAATAGAGGAAAATGTAGAGACCGAATTGGATACCGAATCTCCAATTCGGTCTCTCAAAAAAGTAAAATTTGGAGACCGAATTGGGGATTCAGTCCTTGTGGTTTTGTTAAAAAAAAACTAATCATGCTGCTTTGCTAAAATTAATTTAATTAATTATGGTTTATAAAAAAATTCCATTCTTACCATAAGGAGTGTATCGATGCATGGTTGCAAAGAAACCTGACATGTCCCGTCTGTAGATGCAGAGTAGACATGCATGGAAGTTCCAAGAGACATCGCTCTTACTATTGAGTAGTGAATAGATAGGTACCTTTTTCTTTCTATTTTCATCCTTAATTGTAAATATGAATGTAGAGTTATCATTCATTAATTTTTTATCCTTTGTGATTTGAGTTTTAGGGCTCAGTGGAGGTTACATCTTCAAAAAAAAAAGAAAAAAAAAAGAAAAAAAAAAAGAGGGAATAGATGGGAAGAAAAAGCTGCCGAACGAGTTACGTACGGAAATAAAATTGAACCCAGCCCAAATCCCATCTGTTTCTGCACATCCCAACAGGCCTTTAGGAATTGAGAGGTAAGATAAAAATAAAAATAAAAATTTAAAGGAAATTTAATTTGATTTTAGCTAATCAATTAATTACATACAATTAAACAAGATCAACGAGACTCGCATATAGAATCGAATATGAAAAATTTCGAATATTCGTTGTTTAATCTATAATTTATTTATAATCATCATCAAATTTTTATTAACTTCCTAGCAAACTTTTATTAGCACTTTTAGTTTTACAAACTTTCTTGGTCCTAACATGTTACAAAAATTTGTCTTCTAATTTTTTTTATAAACATTATGTTTGTAAATTTAATTTGATAATTCGTAGTTCTATGTTTCATTAACAGAATCTTATACAACCTAAATTATTACATCTAATTGATTAAAAAATTTATTTAGTAGAAATTTTTTATAGTTAGTTTAATTTATTGAATTAAAATGTTCTTATTATAGCCTTCTCTTTCTTATATTATTTATTGTCCAAATGTTTCTAGTTCCTCCCATGCTTTGATCCACTAAATTTGATTTCAGTTACTAGTAATAATTTTAAAACTGCTCATTTAGGTAATTTCGTTAATTAAATTTTTATTTCGTTAAATCTTAGTATAATTTCCCTTTCAAAATTTACAATATTTTTAATTAGTTCAGATTTTATCATCAATAATTTGTTTAAATTTAATACTAATCATTGTTTATAATTATTTAACAGTGATTAATTTTACGGGTTATAACAAAAAACAGCCAATAATTTTTCAGCGAACACAACGAAATTAAATCTGTTAAACAAAAACGAAGGTGCTTATCTTTGACTTTTCTCAATTGGAAGAAAAATCTCCCATGGCACTTTCATTGCACTTCAGCTAGTAGGCATTTCATACTTGGAATATCAATCCACAAAATTCGTTTACCTATGACTCGTCTTCCTTAAAAAATACCTGGCTAGTAGACCTTTCATATTTTCATGCTTGTCCATATTTTATCCCCAATTCTCCATCCAACTATCGAGCAAAACTTTGGATTAATCTTTTAAATACTGTGCACTTCCAAATTATTCTGGAATCAGCAAAATTATGGGCCATAATTGGACAGTAACTCAGAAGTTCTGGTGTTCGTCTTGCCTCATATGGCTCATATTCATATTTGTCGAGTACCGAGACCATTTGCATAGCTCAGGATGGTTAGTTTTAATAATTCTGTTCGGATTCTTACCGATGATGACTTTTCTTATCTCTGTTGCAAGAAGTAAGAATCGGAATAGTCAGAGGCATCGGCCAAGAGACCCCGATCCCCTGCCAATCCTCACACAGAGCATGATTACAGCTGGACTTATTCCTCCTGAACCACGCGAACCACCTCACACAAACCTGGTTCGTAATTCGAGTATTGGTTCCCTTGAAACATATGTGTACCAGAAAGAAGGAAAAGAGGAGGAAGACGATTGTGTTGTGTGCTTGGGGCAGTTGCAGCAAGGCGAGCTGGTGGTGAAGTTGCTGTTTTGTTCCCATTTCTTCCATGAGAAGTGTATCAACCCGTGGTTGCGACAGCACAAGACATGCCCTATTTGTAGGTCGAAGGTCAATCAAAAGGTGGTTGAATCATCCATGGTCGGGCATATTGCAGCAGTTGTTTAATTTCGATATTTTTTTTATATTGTAAGTATTTCATTATGAAGGAGAAATAAAACGTAGAGCTATAGTGGGTCCATTAATTTGCAAAATTGAAGGACAACCAAGAGAAACAAAAAAAAATATATATATATATTAAAATTCAGGCTTGGGTCATCCTGAGTCTTCATGAAGGCTAATCAATATGAATTGTTAAATCGAGTGAAATTCTCATGTAAGAAAAACCACGTGTAGTTTTGGTCCATTTGAGGATCAATGTAGCTTGGTTGATTAAGTGCGGTAGTAAACGAAGTTGAGGAATAGTTGATCTCAGATAAGCAGGTAGAAAGTTTAATCGGCAACAGATCAGGTTTCAACTAGTATGAAACTTGACAAATTTAATGAAATAAAACTAAAGAACACAGCGCTCCCATGAACTCCTTTCCCTCCCAATTTTGTTGATTATTAGATTTTTTGTATTACATAATTGATTGATTAAGAGTTGTATATGCTCCTTATATCATAGAGCAATACAGCTATTACATCTCCAAGTAAGGAAATAATATTTCTTAATAATGAAAACAATCTAACAATATAACATGGATTTACTACTCTCTAGTACTAGGCCGAAATATACAGAAAATTTATTTCCTTAATTTGACGATTCCTTCATGAGTCATGATCTAATACTTCATGGGTCATGAGCAATATAATTTGACGAGTCCTTCATGAGTCATAATCTAATCCTTCATGGGTCATGAGCAAATCCTTCATGAGTTATGACACTTTCTTTCTTTGACACGGTGCTTCTTTTACACTCCCCCTCACCGTGGTAAGAAGATATCGACCATCCCAATTCGACTAACGGCTTGCTGAAACTCCTTGCCACCTACTGCCTTTGTTAGAATGTTAGTAGCTTGCTCGCTCGATTTTACAAATGGCAATGTGATCACCTTAGAATCCAGTTTCTCCTTGAGAAAATGTCGATCGATCTTGATATGCTTGGTACGATCGTGTTGTACTGGATTATGAGAAATCTGAATGCCAGCTTTGTTGTCACATAATAGTCTCATTTCTTTTGTGTTTTCGAGTCCAAGTTTTGTTAAGACCTTTTTTATCCATATCAATTCACAGACTCCCTTAACCATTCCTCAGAACTCTGCTTCTGCACTTGACAAAGCAACTACATTTTGCTTTTTACTCATCCAAGTCACTAAATTACCTCCAATGAAGGTAAAGTATCCCGCAGTTGACCTCTGGTCCAAGACATTCCCAGCCCAGTCTGCATCAGTGAAGCCATCAACATCTAAGTGCCCATGTTTCAAGAAGGTTATTCCCTTGCCTGGAGTTCCCTTGAGGTATCTCAGTATTCTTAAGACCGCATCCATATGCTCATCACTTGGCGCATGCATAAATTGGCTCACCACTCCTATCGCATACGCTATATCAGGATGAGTATGAGATAAATATATAAGCTTCCCAACTAGTCTCTGATATCTCTCCTTGTCTACTGGATTTTGGTCAGATTTTATTTTCAACTTCAAGTTTTGCACCATTGGAGTCTCGGCAGGTTTACACTCTAGCATCCATACCTCACTCAACAAGTCCAAGATATACTTCCTTTGAGAGAGAAATATACCTTTCTTGCTTCTGGAGACCTCAATACCCAAGAAGTATTTTAGCCCTCCTAAGTCTTTCATCTCGAATTCTTTTGAGAGCTGCAATTTCAGCTCCATCCCTTCTTCATCATTGCCAGTAATGATCATGTCATCGACATAAATAATCAATACTACAATCTTACTCCCTTTTCTCTTGAAGAATAACGTGTGATTAGAATCTGCCTGCACATAGCCATAGTTCTTCATCACACTTCTGAATCCTCCAAACCACGCTCTGGGTGATTGCTTCAAGCCATATAGCGCCTCATTGAGTTTGCACACCTTCTTCTCACCTTCTTTATGGCAGTAACCAGGAGGAAAGTCCATGTAAATTTCTTTGACGCCACACAGAACAGAAATTTGTTATATAGGCGTGCGATACCAATAATCTTCAGAGATTAAAATTCAAAGATCACCAAAATAAAGGGGAGATATGTCTCTCCTTAATATTTTTATAACAGAAATAATTTCTAACAAAATTGTCTACATTATTCACCCACAAGTCGGGTAATATAGCTACTATTCAATGCAAAAACTAAATAGGAAAGTTACCAATATTTGGTAACATAATATAGAAATAATGCAAATTCCTAAATAATAATTGAGAGAGTAGCGAGCTGCTGTCCAGAGGCAAAATTCAGAAATAAAATCTAAAGATAAAATATTACCATAAGACTAAAGTAACTAAATATTTTGCTGATTTACTTGCTGAAATTAAGCTCCTGATTCAGGTTCTGATTCAAGTGTTCCTGCATCAGTTGCTCCTGGTTGAAAAGAACTCGCCCTCGAGTTACTTTCCTTGTAGACCTCTTTCAAACAGTACAACAAATTTAGAACAAGCACTGTTAAAGAATATCGGAACCGCATGAGATCATGGGGAACAAGAATAGAGTTGTGCAACCCACAAATGGGTAGTCTAACGATAGGTTTCATGATCTCATCAAAACTGAAATCAAACCGAGTATTGTAACATCTACAAAATATAAAGTACCCTTCATTTGATGTGTCACTTCTTGGTTTTAGAAAAGGATTATCATATCCATACCTTGAATTGTTTATATTGATTAAACAAGTTTTATGTTGAAATTGTTGGAGATCAGCATTTGTTGTTGACAAGGAACAAACTTCTTTGGTGGAAGTAGTTGTGGTGTTCAAAGGGAAGAATGATGACACTAGTAAATCACCTACAAGGCCATTGTCAAATGACTCTATTTCTGTTTGGGACTCTCCCAACTTAGAAATAGTATAATCTTCTTCATTGGGATATTCATCATAAATCGGTGGGGAATCAAATGACATATTTTTGTCGTGGAAGATCTCTTCATCTTCTTCACTGAGATTTTTTGTTTTAGTGCCACAATACTGTTAGTATTTGATATATATTTCGGTGGAGGGAAGAGAGACACAATTCTCACAACAACTCTTTTATTATTCCAACTATCTTTTTGTATTTTCTCTCTTACATTCTTACAAGAGAATACATGTCTATTTATAGCCTTAGACATAACTCTTAAAATTCGTATTTAAAACAGAATTAAAAAAAAAATAACTCAAAACCAGAATACAAAACAGCATAGTAAATTCTGACCCTTCACTACTAAAACTGCTATAACTTTCTCTAGAGAAATCCAATCGACTTGAAATTTGTTGCATCTGAAAATAGACTTCAATAGCTTTAATTTTATAGGTTACACACCCATAATGGTTAACGTTTGCCCCTTCAAATTGTCATTTAAAAACAGCCTTAAATCTGTCCACTGTGCAGTTACGAATTTAATGGCAAATTAAGTTTATTCACCAACAAATACAACCTATTCCAGACATTCAAATGGTTGTATCTCTGTTGGGGATGAGGTGAAAGAGAAACATTGTCGCTGAAGACGTTGTGAAGGTGGTGGTGAGAAGAAATGTCGGTGTAGCTTGCAGATTTGTAACTCGGTCGGCGGACTCGAGTCATACGAGTTTTGCTTCTCGAAGATCCATGCCTCACTCGGCGGTCTTGGTTTCGATCGGCACCCTCCAATAGCGAAGTACGCTGTAGGAGTATGGTTAACTCTACAATTTGTCTCTACAGATCCTTAATCAACATAGCATCCTCGATGCTGCAATCAAAGTGAGGGGCTTCCTCCATCGGAAACTGCCCACGGCGACCACCATGATCACCATGTCCACCAGTCATTAAAACTAATGAAACAACACCAAGACGAAGGATTTCGACTCTGATGCCAACTGACGCTGGACAGAACGAAAGATTGTTCTATATGCGTGCGATACCGATAATCTTTAGAGAATAAATTTTAGAGAACACCAAAATAAAAGGGAGAATTGTCTCTCCTTAATTTTATAGCAAAATATCCAGAAAAATTGTTTCTTTTCTCACCCACAAGCCGGGTTATATAGCTAGTACTCATTGCAGAAATTAGGAAGGAAAGTTGCTAATATTTGGTAACATATTACACAAATATTTTAAATTACTAAAACAGAAATTTAACAGCAGTTGTCCCGAGGAAAAATTAATAAATAGAAAATCTAAATAGAAAATATTACCATAAAGCTAAACTAAGTAAATATATTTTCTGATTTTCTGGCTGAAATGAATCTTCTTAATCTGATGCCATCCAGTAAATGTATTTTTCTGATTTTGCTCCTGCATCAGTTGCTCCTGGTTGAAAAGAACTCGCCCTCAAGTTACTTTCTTTGTAGACCTCTTTCAAACAGTACAAATTTAGAACAAGCACTGTTAAAGAATATGGGAACCACATCAGATCATGGGGAACAAGAATAGAGTTGTGCAAACTACAAATGGGTAGTCTAATGATCGGCTACGTGATCTCATCAAAACTGAAATGAAACTGAGTAATGCAACATCTAAAAAATGTGAAGTACCCTTCATTTGATATGCCACTTCTTGGTTTTAAAAAAGGATCTTCATATTCATACCTTGAAACATTTGTATTGATTAAACAAATTTTCTGCTGAAATTGTTGGAGATCATCATTTGTTGTTGACAAGGAACAAACTTCTTTTGTTGAAGTATTTGTTGTGTTTGAAGGGGAGAATGATGACTCCACTAAAACACCGACAGGGTCTTTCTCAAAGGACTCTATTTCTCTTAGGGACTCCCCCAAGTTTGAAGAAATATCATCATTATCATCGACATATTCATCATAAATCGGTGAGGAATCAAATGACATGTTCTCACATGCAAAAATTTCAGCAATCTCAAAAACACTATGGCTTGTCCCGATACAATCTTGAAACGGGTTGTGGAAGGTTGAATCTGAATCAGTTTCGTTGCCTTTCGCCTCACGACTGTTCACTTTGGTGTTGTGTTGAATCAGAAATTTGTTCTATAGACGTGTGATACCAATAATCTTTAGAGATTAAAATTCAGAGATCACCAAAATAAAGGGGAGATATGTCTCTCCTTAATTTTTTTATAACAGAAATAATTTCTAGCAAAATTGTCTACATTATTCACCCACAAGCCGGGTAATATAGCTACTACTCAATGCAGAAACTAAATAGGAAAGTTACCAATATTTGGTAACATAATATAGAAATAATGCAAATTTCTAAATAATAATTTAGACAGTAGCGAGCTGCTGTCCAGAGGAAAAATTCAAAAATAAAATCTAAAGATAAAATATTACCATAAGACTAGAGTAACTAAATATTTTGTTGATTTACTTGCTGAAATTAAGCTCCTGCATCACTCTTCCTCCAAATCTCCGTGCAGGAATGCATTCTTCACATTAAATTGGTGCAATGGCCACTCGAGATTAGCTGCAATTGACAAAATAACTCGAATTGTGTTAAGTTTAGTCACGGGAGAAAAAGTCTCCTGAAAGTCAATGCCGTAAGTTTGGGTGTAACTTTTTGCAACCAAGCGTGCCTTGTACCTTTCAATCTCCCCTGCTGCATTATATTTAATGGAGTAGACCCATCTACACCCAACAGGTTTTTTTCCACTCGGTAAATTAACAAGTTCCTAAGTGTTATTTTTCTCAAGGGCTTCCATCTCCACATTCATTGCGTCAACCCAGTTTTTATTTTCACAAGCATCTTCAAGTTTTTCTTGTATGGCAACTGAGGACAGCTGGTTTGAAAAGGTCTTAAGCAATTTGGGTAAATGTTCAGTTTTCACAAAATTCACAATTGGGTATTTCACAGCACGGCTTGTCCCATCTTTTGGGATATACTGCTTTGGTGGTCTACCTCGATTTATTCTAGGTGGCAAATTTTACCTAGGTTCAGGAATACTTACCTCTGGAGCACCCTCTGGAGACCTTGGCTCGAGTGGTGATTGTATTACTTCTTCATCTTCACTTTCCCTATCTATCCAGAATTTCATACTGGATGATGATTCTTCATTACTTCCCAGTCCGTGGCCTTGTAACAGACTTGGTTCTATTTCAGCCGAACTTGGGTCTGTTCGAGCTTGCACTTGGCTGCCGCTTGTTTGTTCTAGCACATGATCAGATTCGGTTCTGTTTGAACCGCTGACATCAGCCCTAGCAAGGGTATGTCGGTCTTCAGTAGAATTCAAACTACTGACTATAGTCTGAACTGGTCCTGGTCCTGGTTCTAGATTAACTTGATCAGGTATTTGAAACAAAGAGGGACTCAAGAAACTAGACTCAATTGGTACACTAGAATTTGGTTCTCCATTACTCTCCCCCTGAACCAAATTCTGGTTCATGAAGTAGAACTCATTTTCAAGAAAAAACACATCCATAGTAATATAGAACCGCCTCTTTGTAGGATTATAACACTTATACCCCTTTTGACTCATACTAAATCCAAAAAATACACACTTCTCAGCAAACGGTTCTAATTTCGATCGTCCTGTCTTTTGCATGTGAACATAGACACTACATCCAAAAATCCTTGGTTCAAGGTTGAGAATAGATGGGATAGACACTTGGGTTGATAATTTTTGGAGTGGTGTTTGGAAATCATTAGATTTGGTTGGGATTCGATTCATAAGATATACAGCAAAGGTGACTGCATTATCCCAAAAAATGTCGGGCACTTGACTCTCAAATAACAAGGCTCGGGTGACTTTAAGAATTTGTTTGTTTTTGCACTCAGCTACTCCATTTTGCTGTGGAGTGCCAACACAGGAAGTTTGGTGTAAAACCCCATTTTCCCTAAAGAAGGTTTGAATGTTGTGATTAATAAATTTTGTCCCGTTATCACTTCTGAACATTCTGATGCCTATACCAAATTGGGTTTTGACCATTTTGTAAAAATCCACAATAATTTGAGACACCTCATTTTTTCCTTTTAACAAATACAGCCAGGTCATACGAGAAAAATCATCAGTAAATAGTACATACCACCGACAACCTGATTTTGACATCAGTGGTGATGGACCCCAAACATCAGTATGAATAATATCAAACACTGATTAACTTTTATTCAAACTATCTGGGTAATTATTTCTATGGCTTTTTGCCTTAACACATGTTTCACAAATAAATTTTTCATTATTGAATCCCACAAATAGATGGGGTAAAAGTTTTCTCATATATCCGAATGACGGATGTCCTAACCTCCTATGCCACCAGTGTTTTAAAATGCGGCCGCATGGGCCGCATATGCGTATACGGTTGGCAGCCGTGCTCAGAATTCCCATGCGGCCGCATATGCGGTCCGAATATGCAGCCATGCAGATTAAAAATGCGGCCATGTGGTCTGAATATGCGGCCATGCAGTTTTTCATGTGGTTTTGATAATTTGATTGTATTTTAATTAAAATTTATATTAAAAAAATCAAAAAATTATTGTTAGTTATGTTATTATGTGAAAATAAATTCAAATATATGAATATGAATATATATATATATATATATATATATATATATACACATGAATTTTTATTTTAAAATCCACATATATAAATCCACATGAAAATCCGCATATACGTCCGCATATGCGGTATGCAGTGGCCTTCCGCATGCATGAACAAAACCGCATTTTAAAACACTGTATGCCACAACCATACTTTATTCTTCAACTTCTCATTCCTCACATGAAATGCTGTGCCACAATTTAAGTCTTCTAAGTAATACAATCCACCACGTCTAGTACCATGGCCCAAGGTCTCCTTCGTGAGGGTGTCCTGAAAAATACAGTGAGTAGGAAATATTAGAACTGTACAATTTAATTCTTCAGTTAATTTTCCCACAGTGATAAGTTTTGTAGAGAGGGAAGGAACTACCAAGGCGTTTTTAAGAATCATTTTTTCATATAAGTGAACGTCTCCAGTCCCAATTACAGGATAAATATCACCATTAGCATTCAGAATTCCCCCTTTAGTCACTGGTTTATTCTCAGAGATGTCACATTTTTCAAAGGTCATGTGATCGATAGCCCCGGAATCAATAACCCAATTTCTCGATTTTTCGGGACTTATTTGCTTATTTTTGGTTCTAAAATGAACAAGAGATGAGGAGAAATTCTTACCCAATTCACCATGATTACCAAAAATACCTGTGCTTTCCTCTCCTAACTCGACTTGCTTACCAGTAACCAAAGCTGCCCTCTGCTGGTTCTGTATGTTCACCGAACTGCTGCCCCCTGCTACTGTCTGAGTACCACCAAGGTGCTGGAAACACAATCCGTTCATGCTGCTGGTTGCCAACGCCTTTCCTGGGTGCTGCCCATCGGTTTGAACGGTTCCAGGCTGATGACAAGGAGAGTCACATTGATTCGTACCAGTAAATTCAGAATTTGCTACTGTATATGCTTTTCCTCGATCTGACTGCTTCTTCTTTCCTTTCCACCACTTTGGGTATCCGATCAATTCAAAGCATTGATCCTTCGTGTGTTTATTACCCCCACAATGACTGCACTTGAGCCGAGATTTGTCAGGGAGATGAGAATTGGAGAAATAGGAGTAGTTTGTGCCGTCGAATCTTGCATCAATGGGATTAGGATGTATATTCCCCTCTGTTGCACCAACTGCTTGAGGTAGAACTCGAGTCGCCAATGTTTGGGAGGTGCTTATGGCTGCTGTTTGCATCTCTGCCATCTGAGCCATCATTTTCGCCATGTGTTTGATTAGAGCAGCAGTGTCAATTTTCTCTTCCTTAGTCTCATATGTTTTTTTCAATTTCATTCACCATTAGTCTTCACAAGCTTGAAGCGTAACACCTTAGATCAATATAGTATGGAGAACAGAGAGGGGGCGAGAAGGACTCCGATTCTCCTAATTATATCAACAGGTTACAACCTATGCTCTGATACCATGACAAATTTAATGAAATAAAACTAAAGAACATAGCGCTCCCATGAACTCCCTTCCCTCCCAATTTTATTGATTATCATATTTTTTGTATTACAGAATTGATTAATTAAGAGTTGCATATGCTCCTTATATCATAGAGCAATACAGCTATTACATCTCCAAGTAAGGAAATCATATTTCTTAATAATGGAAACAATCTAACAATCTAACATGGATTTACTACTCTCTAGTACTAGGCCGAAATATACAGAAAATTTATTTCCTTAATTTGACGATTCTTTCATGAGTCATGATCTAATACTTCATGGGTCATGAGTAATATAATTTGACGTGTCCTTCATGAGTCATGATCTACTCTTTCATGGGTCATGTGCAAATCCTTCATGAGTTATGACACTTTCTTTTTTTGACACGGTGCTTCTTTTACAAAACTTAATCGATTGAATCTCTGGGAACAGTTGAGAAATTGTATTATGAGAATAAAGTCCCCTAATAAAAATTAGATCCATAGTTTTTTTTGGGAAAACAATTAAGTCCATTGTTTATGTATTTGGCCTTCGTTATGTAGCTAAGACAGCTGATCTCATTCGTCAAGTGGCCAGCAAAAAGTTATGACTCAAAGAGTATTTTTGCAGTCTCAGTATTTTTTTTTTTTTGAAGGTTATCAGTCTCAGTATTACTACCTTCAACTTCAATTTCCAATCCTAATGCTCACCAAGAGTACTATTAGACTGGTACAAACCTCCTTGTTATAAATGCGGACTGGTACAGTGCAGAGTGGATGATGATCTGATGTAAACATAATTACTTTATTATTACCTGGCAGCTTCTGCCAGTTTCTAAAAAAAAAAAAAAAAAAAAACACAATGCGGTGATGTCGTGTGTTTGCAAAGGTGGGAGATCTTTTGGGAATTCATTTTGAGTATTAAATAATTTCAAAACCTCATCAAAATAAATTGCACGAAAATAAAAGCCGGTATTGAAGAATACTTCCTGGCACGTAAGAGCTACACAGCATCACACCGGAAGAGGAGAAGAAATATTTGTCCAAAATGGATCCACAAAAGGCCTTATTAGCAAAGAATAGTTCAAAGAACAATATGAGGTTAAATAAAATGATATATTTGTCAATTTAGTTTTTAAAATAATTAAAAAATGTTAAATAAATAAAAGGGGATAGGGAAAAATAATGTTAAATTTTTAATTGGCTATTTTTAAAGTTAATATGGACACACTAGAAATTATCCCTTCTTAATAAAATGGATTAAATCACATATTTATTGTAGAGCTTGTACTACACAGAGAAAGTGATAGAAGATGCAACCTCCACTGACACAGAATTGAAAAACAAAAATCAGAAATTAAGTTTGTGAATAAGTCTTATTGGAAACCATAACTATTTTTTTTATTAATCAAATGGTCCATTATAAATCTGATATTTTATAGATAGATGAATTGCTCACTAGGATCATCTTGAAATGTTCTAATATACATTTTGGTCAATATATGAAGATATGCCGTTAAATTTTATAATTCCAATACGCCCCTAATTAAATAATACATTTTGTTTTCTTGAAAGTGCATTTTCTCAGATAATCGACTAAGACCATTTTTGTCTTCCTGCGACGTTGTCAGTTTAATTTACAGTAAAATTTTCCATGACAAGTTCCTTCAAGCGTTAATTTAATCTAGTCGGACAATTCACTCTTTGGAGAATTTGCCAATTCTTCAAAATTAATTAGCATTGACTCTGTTTAACAAAAGAACATATGGAACTGCTGGAGCCTGATTGTCTTTTATTTTCTTTCCCTTACTTTCACAACAGCTGTATATAATTTTCTTCAATTCTTTTCTTACCAAAAGGGGGACAATGAAGTATATAATTTTCTTCAATTCTTTTCTTACCAAAAGGGGGACAATGAAATTAAGTTCAAGTTGATTTCATACAATTGAAAAAGGTACCAAACATGGTCGACTGCTCAGGCTTTTATTTTTGGTTTCCTTTTCTTCTTGGTTGGATGCTGAACATCATTGGACTGAGTATATCTTCGCCTCATAATATGTCGGTACTATTTTGAATGTCTGCTCTAGCCCCTGTAGGCATCCCGGTATGTTCACTTGTCCTTAAACCTAGCTCTGATACCAAATGACACAGTCCGACCACGGAGATTCACAAGGATACAAGCTAATTCAACTAAATATCACTTAAGAGGAGCAAAACTCAACCCAACAGTGGATAGGAGGAGATAAACTCAACTCAAATAATAAAATTCGTATATATTAGTTCATTGTTTTACAAAATAAGTATGACTTCTCTTATAGCCTTACAATGACCTCCAAAAATTATCTAAACATTAATACAACTTCAACTATTTTTTATACTCCCAAAATACTCTTAATTATCTTCATAGAAACCCAAAAACATAGCAGATACATCTGGAAATAAATACTCTTTGACTCTAATTAAAACATACTCAAAACTCATAGCTAATTAATTAATAACAAGCTAACCCAAAACAGATTAATTCTCTTGGCACACCTGTTTGACCATGATATGCTCCAAATCGTAACAAATGTATTACATAAATGTTGTAGAGCTTGTTGTCAGCTTTCCACAGAATTTTGGATCACCTAAACCGGAGTTCGTATGAAGAACCGATGGCCAAAATACTAAAGACATATCAGTCAGTGCAATGCTGGATTGATAAAATTGTTACTGCCAGAAACATTCAGTTTTAGTTTAACAACTAGTTGTTCTCAAGGTCCGTTGAAAGCATCTCATATGACATGTCACTAAATTAAATGATAAGGCCTATCTGCTTCAAAGTATCATAACAGTGCAATTCATATGGTGTCATATCTTTACAACAAGGAAGCTGTTGATCAAGGTGGCCTTGTTTGTCCAATTTACAATAATATGTTTGAAGAAAGGGATATCGTGCTTCAATTGCCGCTGTTCATGCATTTTTACCATTAGGAGTGTATCGAGGCATGGTTGCAAAGAAACCTGACATGTTCCGTCTGTTGTAGACATGCATGGAAGTTCCAAGAGACATCGCTCTTACTATTGAGTAGCGAATAGCTAGGTACCTTTTTCTTTCTATTTTCATGCTTAATTGTAAATATGAATGTAGAGTTATCATTCATTAATTTTATCCTTTGTTATTTGAGTTTTAAGGAATTGAGAGGCAAGATAAAAATCAAAATCAAAATTTAAAGGAAATTTAATTTGATTTTAGCTAATCAATTAATTACATGCGATTAAACAAGATCAATGAGACTCGCATATAGAATCAAATATGAAAATTTTCTAATATTCATTGTTTAATCTATAATTAATTTATAATCATCATCAAAATTTTATTAACTTCCTAGCCATGTTTTTATTAGCACTTTTAGTTTTACAAACTTTCTTGGTCCTAACATGTTACAAAAATTTGTCTTCTAATTTTTTTTATATAAACATTATTTTTGTAAATTTAATTTGATAATTCGTAGTTCTATGTTTCATTAAAAGAATCTTATACAACCTAAATTATTACATCTAATTGATAAAAAAATTATATATTTAGTTGAAATTTTTGATAGTTAGTTTAATTTATTGAATTAAAATGTTCTTATTATAACCTTCTCTTTCTTATATTATTTATTGTCCAAATGTTTCTAGTTCCTCCCATGCTTTGATCCACTAAATGTGATTTCAGTTATAGTAATAATTTCAAAACTGCTCGTTTAGGTAATTTCGTTAAATCTTAGTATAATTTCCCTTTCAAAATTTACAAAAATTTTAATTAGTTCAGATTTTATCATCAATAATTTGTTTAAATTTAATACTAATCATTGTTTATAATTATTTAACAATGATTAACTTTACGGGTTATAACAAAAAACAGCCAATAATTTTTCGGCGAACACAACGAAATTAAATCTGTTAAACAAAAACGAAGGTGCTTATCTTTGACTTTTCTCAATTGGAAGAAACACCTCCCATGGCACTTTCATTGTACTTCAGCCAGTAGACATTTCATACTTGGAATATCAATCCGCCAAATTCGTTTACCTAGGATTCGTCTTCCTTAGAAAATACCTAGCTAGTAGACCTTTCATATTTTCATGCTTACCCATATTTTATCCCCAATTCTCCATCCAACTATCAAGCAAAACTTTGGATAAATCTTTTCAATACTGTGCACTTTCAATTTTTCTGGAATCAGCAAAATTATGGGCCATAATTGGACAGTAATTCAGAAATTCTGGTGTTTGTCATGCGTCATATGGTTCATATTCATATTTGTCGAGTACCGAGACCAATTTCAGAGTTCAGCATGGTCAGTTTTAATAATTCTGTTCATTGGATTCTTACCGATGATGACTTTTATTATCTCTGTTACAAGAAGTAAGAATAGGAATAGTCAGAGGCATCGGCCAAGAGACCCCGATCCCCTGCCAATCCTCACACAGAGCATGATTGCAGCTGGGCTTATTCCTCCTGAACCACGCGAACCACCTCACACAATCCTGGTTTGTAATTCGAGTATTGGTTCCCTTGAAACATATGTGTACCAGAAAGAAGGAAAAGAGGAGGAAGATGATTGTGTTGTGTGCTTGGGCCAGTTGCAGCAAGGCGAGCTGGTGGTGAAGTTGAAGTTTTGTTCCCATTTCTTCCATGAGAAGTGCATCAACCCATGGTTGCAACAGCACAAGACATGCCCCATTTGTCGGTCGAAGGTCAATCAAAAGGCAGCTGAATCATCCATGGTTGGGCATATTGCATCAGTTGTTTAATTTCGATATTTTTTTATATTGTAAGTATTTCAATATGAAGGATAAATAAACAATAGAGCTATAGTGGGTCCATTAATTTGCAAAATTGAAGGACAACCAGGAGAAACAAAAAAAAGATCAAAATTCAGGCTTGGGTCAACCTGAGTCTTCATGAAGGCTAATCAATATGAATTGTTAAATCGAGTGAGATTCTCATGTAGGAAAAATCACGTGTAGTTTTGATCCATTTGAGGAACAATGTAGCTTGGTTGATTAAGTACGGTAGTAAACAAAGTTGAGGAATAGTTGTTCTCAGATAAGCAGGTAGAAAGTTTAATTGGCAACAGATCAGGTTTCAAACTAGTTTGAAACTTAATCGACTGAATCTCTGGGAACAGTTGAGAAATTGTACTTATGAGAATAAAGTCCCCTAATAAAAATTAGGTCCATAACTTTTTTTGAGAAAAAAATAAAGTCCTTTGTTTATGTATTTGGCCTTCATTACGTAGCTAAGACAGCTGATCTCATTCGTAAAGTGGCCAACAAAAGGTCAAGACTCAAAGAGTATTTTTGCAGTCTCAGTATTTCTACCTTCAACTTTAATTTCTAATCCTAATGCTCACCAAGAGTACTATTAGACTGGTACAAACCTCCTTGTTATAAATGCTGACTGGTACTGGTTTGTGCTGCTGCCGAATATTAAGTTTTGATAGTTCTGCTGTATCCATCAGCTATTGCATCTGAAACAAAGCTAGTTAAGGTTAATAGATGGAAAATTTGTTGGATGCTTTGGAAAATGGTTATACATAGAGAGATACGGTCTGTTTATGTTATCCTTAAATTGGCAATGACTCAGCTGTAGTAACTTTATCTGTCAGAAAACGTGTTTGTCATTTAAAAGCAAAATTATTATTGAATCATTGATTCCGTTTACAATCTGTACACTCACGAACAGTATCTTTGTCAGAAAAATCTTTGAGAGCTTCCTCGGGATAACCATGGTATTTGGTGGTATGGCATCAGCCGATATATCTGTGTATGAGTTATATTGTATTTCAGATTTTCTACACAGATATGAGGTTAGATCTCATGAAAAACAACTGCTCCGGGCTCGGCCACTAATTAAGTAGTCCTACACATTCGCCCTCTGTACAAGTAAATCAGAAAAATATGACTGTTCATTTTTAATATTTTTATGCAGAGTTTGGACGTGTGTCAGCTCTTCATTGGTGGGAAAGCCGATTTTGCATCAGCAGGCGTCAAAGAACAATAGTGCAAAAAGGGAGTGGGCTGTCGATTACAACATTCTGTTTTCCCTATTTCTAAGTAGCCATCTATTTTCGGTATATTATTCAAAATTTGGATGATGTACCAGAGATTCATTTCCATTTCAATCACGCTATCTGGCTGCAATGCCGCATTAAGACGCTTTCGTAATAGAAGAATTTCTAGTATACCTATATAAACTTTCAAAATAGTCAATTTCTCAATCAAAACACCATTATATCCAATATCCCCACAAAAACTTAACATTCTTTTTTCTATCCTCTTGTATTTTACTTTTTATTTAGTCTTTCAAAAAAAAATTGATAAATATTTTTTTTTTTCATTTTACATGTAAATTTGGTTTCCAATCAGCTCTCACCATGAAACTAACCAACCTTTATGTGAAGACCTACTACTGTCTCAGAACCAGAGAATTAGCCTCAAAATTTTGTAAATTGATAAAACCAACTCCAATTCAACGTTTCTCAAATAAAACCATTATTATTGAAGGATATTAATTTACGATGTAATAACCTTGATTTGATACTCGACATACAACAAAATCGGCCCCCCCCCCCCCCCCCCCCCCCCAAAAAAAAAAAACAAAAAACAACACAATAACCTTACAAAACTTCTAACAAGACCACTGCCGATCAAGAACCCAGTTCTGCATGCAGACACCGGACACTAAACTAAATCAATTCGCGACTACTGTGACCAATATCTCCAAAACAGACCGAGAAAATTGCCTCATCCATTTATTTCATTCTTCTGGGCAGCCTTCTCCATTTACATGTGAATTGCAGCTTTTAACAATGTGGTCTTGTCATAGTCAAGATTTCATACACAATTGAAGTGATACTTCAATCTAGCATGCAACAATTGTAAACAAGTACAAAAACCGTGCCAATTGGAGAACACATAAAAATGTTTACTACCATCCAAATCATTGAACATACAAATACAATTTTTAACAATGTGGTCTTGTTATCAGCTGTCGTTCAGCTCTGACGAAGACAAAATCAGGTGTATATAGTATATATGGCCAGTTCTTTCTACAAGACTCTCACTGTGGGTGGTAAGGTGTATTGGCCTTCCCAAGTTAGATGGTCTTGTAAAATTCCTCCTACTGTTCGTTTGTTTGCATATTTCATGCTGCAAGGCAAAATTCTGACAAGAGACATCTTAAGGAGAAGGGGTATGACATTGGATTTGATCTGTGTTGCATGTGCTGATTACCCTATTGAATCTATAGTGCACCTCCTTTTTCTATGCCCGTTTGCAGTATCAGTGTGGTTCCATATTGCGACTCTCATGAATAAACCTATCATGAAAATTAAAGGCACAGTTCACGAAATTTGGAGGGACTAATGGCAACTAGTTAAATCAAGGGGTAGGATGAGCAAGAAGAAATGGGCAGTTTACTTCATTTGCACTGTATGGAATAATTTTCAGGAATCAGAGGATTCAGGGGAGAGCACTAGCCTTCAAGTCGTTACAGGAGGCACATATGTGGCTTCAAAACTGTTGAAGGCTAGATCACTTATCAAGTTTAAAGCATGGTTTATAAATTTCGGGTGTTTTGTAAGTTGTTTCTGTAAGGTTCGATAGTTGTGCAGAGTGGATGATGATCTGATGTAAACAGAATTACTTTATTATTACCTAAAAAAAAAAAGCTACACAGAATCACACCGGAAGAAGGAGAAGAAATATTTGTCCAAAATGGATCCACCCGAGGCCTTATTAGCAAGAGGAGGGTTCAAATGCCTCTATTTTTTGTGCCTCCAATTTTTAAAACTTGAATAACTCAAAATTTAAAACTTAAAAGTCAAAATAGAACTGTTAGATGTGATTTATGTTATTTTCTTTATGTGTTCATAAAAAATTATTACATTTTAATTTTGTTTTTATGTGAATTAATAAGTTCAAAAATTAACGTCTAGGAATTATTCACATTATTGTGTTTTTACAAGCTCTTGATGACAGTAAAAATAAAATTAAAATGTTATAATTTTTTACATGTGCATAAATAAAACGATGTAGATCATATCCAACGGTTTTATTTTTATTTTTAAGTTTCAAATTTTAAATTATTAAAGTTTTAAAGATGGAGGCACAAAAAATGAAGGCATTTGAACCCTCCTCTATTAGCAAAGAATAGTTCAAAGAATAGTACGAGGTTAAAAAAAATGATATATTTGTCAATTTAGTTTTTAAAATAATAAAAAAATATTAAATAAATAAAAGAGAATAGAAAAAAAGAATGTTACGTTTTTACGAGAATATTGGATATATATTATGATGTTTCGATGAGGAAATTGGCTATTTTGAAAGTTAATATGGACACACTAGAAATTCTCCCTTCTTAATAAAATGGATTAAATCACACATTTATTGTAGAGCTTGTACTACACAGGGAAGTGATAGAAGATGCAACCTCCACTGACACAGAATTGAAAAACAAAAATAAGAAATTAAGTTGGTGAATAAGTCTTATTGGAAACCATAACTATTTTTGTATTAATCAAATGGTCAATTATAAATCTAATATTTTATAGATAGATGAATTGGCTCACTAGGATCATCTTGAATGTTCTAATTATACATTATGTTTTCTTGAAAGTACATTTTCTCAGATAATCGTCAAAGACCATTTTTGTCTTCCTGCTACGCTGTCATTATAATTTACGGTAAATTTTTCCTTGACAAGTTCCTTCAAGCGTTAATTTAATTTAGTCTGACAATTTGCTGTTTGGAGAATTTGCCAATTCTTCAAAATTAATTAGCATTGACTCTGTTTAACAAAAGAACATATGGAACTGCTGGAGCCTGATTGTCTTTTATTTTCTTTCCATTACTTTCACAACAGCTGTATATAATTTTCTTCAATTCTTTTCTTACCAAAAGGGGGACAGTGAAATTAAGTTCAAGTTGATTTCATACAATTGAAAAAGGTACCAAACATGGTCGACTGTTCAGGCTTTTGTTTTTGGTTTCCTTTTCTTCTTGGTTGGATGCTGAACATCATTGGACTGAATATATCTTCGCCTCATAAGATGCCGGTACTATTTTGGATGTCTGCTCTAGCCCCTGTTGGCATCCCGGTATGTTTTATTGTCCTAAAATTTATTATTGATATAGTATACGGACTTGATCGTCATCCAAACGGAAACCAAGCTACTGCAACTGTTGCCACTATCACAGGGCCAACTCTACAAGCTGAGTTGCGTGAACCACCAAACACTGGGGCACACTCATTTCAAATCGCATCCCTTCCGACATATCTTTACAACAAGGAAGCTGTTGAAGGTGGCCTTGTTTGTCCAATTTGCAAGGATCTGTTTGAAAAAAGGGATGTCGTGCTTCAATTGCCGCTGTGTATTCATTCTTACCATAAGGAGTGTATCGAAGCATGGTTGCAAAGAAACCTGACATGTCCCGTCTGTAGATGCAGAGTAGACATGGAACTTCCAAGAGACATCACTCTTACTATTGACTAGTGAATAGCTAGCTAGGTACCTTTTTCTTTCTATTTTCATCCTTAATTGTAAATATGAATGATAACTAGATTTTTTATCCTTTGTGCTTTGAGTTTTAAGGAATTGAGAGGCAAGATAAAAATAGAAATCAACTGTGTTCATCGTAGCAAATAGAAACTATAAACAAAATGAAATGAAGTATATGAACTACTTGTATCCATAATGACATTATTAATTTAACAATAACTTCTCAGATGGGACTCAACAGGGGACATTTCCAGAAACTGTTGAGGGTAGAGTGGAAAAAAAGTGTCATGACATAATTAATACATCGTGAATTTGGTCTTGTGCCATGCCGTGACAAAATGAACAGTGACCTGTGCCATTCCGTGACCAAAATATTGAAGGGTGGTCACGGCACACAAGTCAGCATGACTCGCGTGCCGTGACTATTCGCATACCGTATTCAAATATAACTAGTTATGTTTATCACGTTTAACTATTTTTTCACAATTTAAAGTGTTTGAATCTAGATCGTTTGATAAGAATTCAAAAAAAATATTAAAGCGATTCCATGAATTTCCAACCGGGACAAATTGGCCCAAATTTCAATCGGACGGTCTAGATCTAAACTCAAAGCTTACGTTACTTTAGGAGATCCGGACCCGTCCTATGGAACCTGATGTGCAGCAAATGCATTTTCTTTTCAGGATCATTTGTTGCTACATCAGCGGAAACCGAGACTTTCTCACACCAAAGACTTAAATAAATAGCCAAAGCTGTTAAGAACAACCAAGATCCAATGAGAATTTGCGCGTAGCTTTTTGTCTTTGACATAAAAAAAGAAGGTTGTAATTAACATTGGAGAACTTTTTCTCACTTTCACCGCCACTTAGAACCGCGTGATTTTTTCATTGCAAAATACAGTTCTGAAAGACCCCTACCCCCCTTTGCCTTATCAGGCTATCACTATATCTGTGGAAAAAGCAAACTGCATCTGAGCCCCAGATCTACATCCTGGAGCAAATCTTGATGAAGGATATACGCTGCAGATCAAGCATCCCTGCTGCCGAAGTTTTCAGACTTTTTTTTTTTTTTTTTGAAATAAGTGGCTTAGCCACTGATTTTCATAGAACTGAAAATCATACAATAACCAGTTTGTACCAATCAAGCAACAAACATCAACAAAACAAACAACACATATAAACCTCCTACAATTTAGCGTAACCAAAACAAGTACTCAACAAAGTAACAAGCTATAATAACACCACAAACACCATAGACATGCCAATAGTCAAAAAAAGACCCTGTACACCTAATTGGCAAAGGATATGGAGGAGCTGAAATCTGACATGTCATCCATCAAAGCTATTCCTGGTTCATACATAAGGATTGAATCCTGTGGAACCTCCATGGAAATCGTAATGGAACCTATCAGGTCCTTCAAATCAGAATGTAAGATTATATTAAGTTGAAATGTAAGATTAGACTTTTGATTCCGAATTTTTTATTAATATCCAAATTTAATATAAAATTATAAAAAATATCCGTATGGCTGGTAAAATTCGAAATGTACCCATTCCGGAAAAAAATTTTCCGGAAATGGCTCCTAAAACCGGAAAAAAATTTTCCGGAAACAGAGAACTTCCGGAAATTTTTTTTCCGGAAACAGAGAATTTCCGGAAATTTTTTTTCCGAAACAGAGAATTTCCGGAAATTTTTTTTCCAGAAACAGAGAATTTCCGGAATTTTTTTTTCCGGAAATAGAGAATTTCCGAATTTTTTTTTTCCAAAATTCCTTAAAAATCGTTTATAAAATCCGCAGAATCGTCGCTTTCACGAAATGCGCTCTCTCACAGTAAGTTTTAATTTAATTTATTTATAATTTACATTTAATTAATTTACAATTTTAATTTTATTTATTTATATTTTAAATTTAATTAATATATAATTTTAATTTAATTTATTTATAATTTATAATTTTAATTTAATTTATTTATAATTTTAATTTTATTTATTTATAATTTATAATTTTAATTTCTTTTATTTATAATTTAAATTTCATTTGTTTGTAATTTAAATTTATTTTATTTATAATTTAAATTTAGAAGTATTTGATTTGTAATTATTTAAATATGTAATCATTTAATTTGAAATTAATCAAATTCTGAATATTGTCATATTAATTGGAAAAAAATAAGAAAATGCTGCAGAATAATTTTAAAAGTTTTATTAATTCTAAAATAATTTTATTAATTCTGAAATAAATTTGATTAATTCTGAAATGATTTAGAATTGTTTTAGGAACTTTTTGCTTTTCGGATTCCTTACAGAGCTCTAACAATCAGATCGATCGGTTTTCGATTGAGGTAAGTTTATTTTCTTTAAATTCCAAAATAGTGTATAATAATTATTGTAAATTGTGTAGAATATTTTTACTAATGGCAACACAATTTTTAATTATTTATATGTTGTTATTTTTGAAATTGCCAGACCAATCGAAATTAAAAATGACAACTATTTGTGTGAAAATGTATATTGGAGGGGAAATCAAATATAATGATGACGGGGTCTATTACAGTACCCGAGCTAAAAC
>JARJHM010001186.1:0-55879 GCA_033356055.1 Carex pumila | reverse complement strand
ATTTTATCAAACAATTTATAAATAATTTTTGTATGTATTTAATTTCAGAATAATTACTGCAAAATTTATTAACTTTTAAAGATGTGGTTTTTGAAAATAATTTTTTAAGTTTTATATTGTAATTTGTAGGTTATATTCAATCAAAAAAATTTGTAGGTTATATTTAACACTATTATTCACTAACTTTTGATAATCTAATTATTTATAAAATAATTTATAAATCAATTTACATAAAAAATGTATACATGCCTATCTGGATCGGTTTTAGTGTAATAACCGATCCAGATAGGCATGTATACATGAATGGTTTTAATCAAACAATTTATGAAATATTAATATTAAATAACATAATTTATAAAACAATTTATAAAATATTATATCAAACAATTTATAAATAATATTTGTATGTACTTAATTTGAGAATAATTAATTCAAAATTTATTAACTTTTAAAGATGTGGTTTTTGAAAATAATTTTTTAAGTTTCATATTGTAATTTGTAGGTTATTTAACACTATTATTCATTAAATTTTGATAATCTAATTATTTATAAAATAATTTATAAATCAATTTGCATAAAAAATGTATACATGCCTATCTGGATCGGTTTTAGTGTAATAACCGATCCAGATACTATATGGATCGGTTATTATACTAAAACCGATCCAGATAGGCATGTATACATGAATGGTTTTGAATCAAACAATTTATGAAATATTAATATTAAATAACAAAATTTATGAAACAATTTATAAAATATTAATATTAAATAACATAATTTATAAAACAATTTATAAAATATTTTATCAAACAATTTATAAATAATTTTTGTATGTATTTATTTTTAGAATAATTAATTCAAAATTTATTAACTTTTTAAGATGTGATTTGTAAAAATAATTTATTAAGTTTTATATTGTAATTCAATCAAAAAATTTGTAGGTTATATTTTACAATATTATTCACTAACTTTTTATATTCTAATTATTTATAAAATAATTTATCTGGATCGGTTCTATATATAAAAACCGATCCAGATAACAGTCTGGATCGGTTCTGTGTGTAAAACCGATCCAGATTGTTATCTGGATCGGTTTTTATATGTAGAACCGATCCAGTTTAGTTTTTCTGATTTATTTTGAATTATTAGATATATTTGAGATATATGAAAGCTACAAAAATATTTAAAAAGATGTATATAAGATATCTAAAAAGGTTTGGTTAATAAATTATCTTACAATAATATTTTCAAATAAGCTAAATAATTATTTTAGGATGATATTTACAAATTAAAAATAAGCTTAAAAATTTACATTCGCCATGAATTAATGGATATAAGCTACAACAAATTTCGAAGAATTACTTGCATGCTTCTCACTGACTAGTGGTTCAATTCATCCTGAAAAAAAAATTATAAAGTCAGTAATATTAACGAATATTAACTCACATTTTCATATTTTTATATTTTGACATACTCATAAGCTTTTAGGGATTGTTGCTAGTGGGAACACCTTCAATCCATTCTCCTTCATTATGATCGTTGCGCGTGTGACTTGTTTCGTTTCCATCACCGCTTGGTAAAAATACCATGCCAGTGGAAAACGGTGGTATCTCATCAAAATGATCATACGCTTCTTCGTCTTCCACATTATCAATCCTGATTATACGTCTTTTACCAGGGAGGACAACATGTCTTGAACGATCGGCGGGATCAGTTACGTAGAACACTTGCGTGGCTTGTCTTGCAAGTATAAATGAATTATCCTTGTATCCAGCCTTACTGAAATCCACCAAAATAAAACCATCTTCGTCGACTTTAACCCCCCTACGGTTATCGACCCATTTACACATAAATAACGGGATGTTAAATTTTCTATAATCTAGCTCCCAAATTTCTTCAACAAATCCGTAATATGAGATTGATGCATGCGATGGTCCGGCACTTTTAGAATCTGACAAATCACTCGAAACGGCTACTAACGTCACTCCACTATTTTGCACAGTACTATTTGAATCTTGCTTTCTTGTGTAAAATGTGTAGCCGTTGATGTCATATCCTTGGAAGGTCCTAACGACATGGACTGGACCAAGAGCCAACAGTCTGACAGTTTCATTAATGTTCTCTCCCTCTGGAGCTTGCATGACTCTACGCGTAAACCATGCTTCAAACTTTTTATTGTGTTCGCCAATTAACCACTTGTCGGATTTCTTAGGATTATGTTGCCTCAAGAGAGTCATATGCTCGTCCCAAAATGGATGAACATCAGTGAGGTGTTGCAAAACATGGAAATGTACTAGTGACATCGTTGTACGGTCGGGCTCGAATAATTTTGCACCAATTGTGCCTACCCCGTGAAGTCTACCCTCGTGCAGAGATTTAGGGATGCCAATAGCTTTCGCATCGTCCATGTAATTAGTACAAAACTCAATAACCTCTTTAGCAGCATAAGCTCTTACAATGCTGCTCTCAGGCCGATATCGATTCCTCACATATGCCTTTAACAAGTCCATGTATCTCTCGAACGGATACATGTACCGCAAGAAGACAGGTCCACACATTTTAATTTCTCTAATTAGGTGAACGATTAAATGAACCATGATATCAAAAAAGGACGGCGGAAAATACATTTCAAGATGACAAAGAGTGACAACAACCTCCTTCTGCAGAGCATCTAGCGTATCAGGATCATTTACTTTGCAACAGATGGCGTTAAAGAAAAAGCAAAGCTTCGTGATGGTCTGCCTAACACACTTTGGCAATATGCCCCGAATTGCAACAGGAAGAAGCTGTGTCATTAAAACATGACAGTCGTGAGACTTCATTCCTGTTAATTTTAAATCTTCCAGTGAAACTAGGTTTTTAAAATTAGAAGAATATCCAGATGGAACTTTGACACCATGAAGGCATTCCAATAAGGTTTTCTTCTCTGCTTTCGACAACGTATGCATTGCGGGTTTTAGATATATACAAGTTTTTCCACTTTCTCTTTCTTTCTCTGTTGGTTGTAGATCCGACCGTATGTTCAAGAATTGCATGTCTTTCCGAGCATTGATACCGTCCTTAGTCTTACCCGGAATATTCAATAATGTTCCAACCAGGCTATCACACACATTTTTAACCACATGCATCACATCGAGACAGTGTCGAACATCTAAGTGCTGCCAGTATGGTAAATCCCAGAATATTGACCTCTTCTTCCAACTAATTTTCGGTGCCCCTTTCTTTCTCACCGCCTTTTTTTTAATTTTCCAAATTGAACTTTGATATCCTTTACTCGCGAGTAAACAGCTTTACCGGTCAACGGATAATTTGCTCTGGTATTCTCGGTCTTTCCATTGAATTCTTTCTTTCTTTTTCGGTGTACGTGGTTGGCAGGAAGAAATCTACGATGACCCATGTACACGTTTTTAGAGGAGTTAGGTAGCCACACATCGACTGTATCGTCTAGGCAAACAGGGCACGCTTTCTCTCCTTTGACACTGTAACCCGATAAATTTCCATAAGCCGGAAAATCATTAATGGTGCAGAAAAGCATGGCCCGTAAAGTGAATTTCTCCTTACTGTATGCATCAAATATCTGCACTCCGGGTTGCCATAATTCTTTTAAATCCTCAATTAATGGTGCTAGATACACATCTATGTCGTTCCCGGGCTGTTTGGGTCCTGATATGAGCAAGGTCAACATGATGTATTTGCGCTTCATACATAACCAAGGCGGAAGATTATAAATGCACAATAGAACCGGCCAACTGCTATGCTTGCTGCTCATGCTACTGTGAGGATTTATTCCATCTGCACTCAGCCCAAGCTTTAGATTTCTAGGGTCACGTCCGAATTCCAAAAACTCTCTGTCAATATTTCTTCACTGAGGAGAATCAGCAGGGTGCCTTAATTTTCCGTCTTTTTTCCGGTTATCGGCATGCCAACGCACTAATTTGGCATCTTTAGCATTTGAGAACAAACGTTTGAATCTCGATTTCACGGAAAGGTACCACAATGCTTTTGCCGGAGGTCCTTTATTCATTTTACAATCATCACTTTTACCGCTGGTTATCTGCTTTGGTTTGTAACGTGATACACCACATTTGGGACACGCGTGAAGATTTTTATACTCATTTCGATATAATATACAATCATTTGGACAAGCGTGTATTCTTTGAACTTCCAAATCCACTGGGCACAATATTTTCTTCGCTTCATAAACATTAGGTGGTATCTCGTTCCCATCCGGAAGCATTTCTTTCAAAATTTGTAATAACTCGGTAAAACTTCTATCACTCCAACCGTTAGATGCTTTAAGGTTATATAATTTTAATACACCTTTCAATTTTGAGAATTTCGAACAACCAGGATACAATTCCTTATTAGAATCTTCGCACAAATTCTCAAATAAACAATACTACTTACCATTATCAAAATCATCTTCTAAATCACGTAACATTTGATCAAAATTATCACATCTATCTACCACCATATCATCATTTTCTTCGGTATGGTATTCCTTATGCTGGGTACAAGTGCCTATGTTGGCTTCCAATCCCTAGAGATTATTCCCGTCATAATTATCACCTGTATGGTAATCCTGATGCTCAGTACCTATGTCGGTTGGTAAACTCTCACCGTGCCATAACCAACACTTATATCCTTGCTTGAATCCATGACGGAATAAATGGTTCCTCACTTGGTTCGGGTTGGAAAATTTTTGACCATTGTTACAATCACGACAAGGACAAGACATCAGTGCACTCCCCTTGCTTGCCATATCTTCCATAGCAACTCGGATAAATTCCTCGACACCTGTCATATATTCATCAGATAGACATGATGCTTCGTACATCCAACTGCGGTCCATCTGCAATTATAATAAACACAATTAATTAAGAATAATGTTTGGGGTACTCAATTCTGTTCCCAATAGGGGTTACATGGGGTTGGGTTACCATCCTATCCCACTCTCTGAATACTTTTGTCTCAGTAGTGACCACATGTTAATCGTGTTTTAACATTTAAGAAAATTTCGGCAGCATTTCCCCTTAGTTCCCCGAATACTCAGGGAACTAAGGAGAAATGCTGCCGAAATTTTCTTAAATGCTAAAACACAACTAACATGTGGCCAAATCCTAAATGAGACAAAGTATTCAAAAAGCAGTCCCAAAATGGGGACTATTCAAAATTAATCCCTAATGGATTAATTTTGAACGGGTATCACGACCTAAAGGCATTAATCATGCGGTTGTGGCTCATAAGACAATACTCTAGCTAAATACCTAATATATATACATCTACATACTCTAGTTATCAAAATACACATACATGCACAAAACTAATTAAACAAGAGTTTTATGCATGTTGTACTTACAACTTTTTTAGATGCCGTACCGAGTGAGATGAAGATAGATCGCTGCACCAAATCTCTCGATAATAGCCAATCTACAAAATTAAACTGGAAAATCGCAACCTAATTAAGTGATGTACATATAACATATATCCTACAAGTTGAAATAAAAAAAAAAAATTCTCATATAGCATATATATAGCAAACTCAAAAGTGTGTGCATGCAAATCTTGAAATAAGAAGAGGTATTCAAACTTGTAAAGAAAATCTCAACATATAAAGAATATATAGGTCATATATAGCTAATATATTTTCTCATAAATTACACATATAGCATGTGCATCCAAATATCCGCATTTAAAGGAAAACTTGAAATGAGAAGAGGTATTCAAACTTAAAATCTTGTGGAACCAATAAAAGAGCTAAAGAAATATTTATAAGGTTTAGATTTTGAGCGGGGATCATAACCCACTTATATAGGCCGGATTTAGGGTTTAAGGGTTTAGGGTTTAGGGTTTAGGATTTAGGGTTTAGTGCTCCATTAATATCAAATTTGAGAAAAGAGATGATCAAATGTACCTGAGAAAAAGAGCTGAGATAGCTGAATATAAGCAGGGCGAAATAGCTGTTGCGCTAATTAAGAGAGGCGAGACCTAGGAAGAGAGACGAGTTTCTGACAAAAATCGGACTGAATTCAGCCTTATATGCACTATTAGGATCGGTTATTAGCAATAAAATTGATCCTGATACTATCCAGATCGGTTCTTATAGACAATTGGCCCTAATAGTTGACTATTAGGATCGGTTTTTTATAAGAACTGATCCTGATAGGTTCTGGATAAATTGTAAAATTTATAACATTAACATCTGGATCGGTTTTATGCATTATAACCGATCCAGAAGGTATCTGGATCGGTTTTATGCATTATAACTGATCCAGATACTTTTGGGATCGGTTCTATGCATTATAATCGATCTAGATACCTTCTGGATCGGTTTTCTTGATAATAACCGATCCAGATACTATCTAGATCTGTTATTAACAATAAAACCGATCCTAATAAAAATTCAGCAATTGTTCTTTATGAAAAAAAATAATAGATATTTTTTTTAAGAAACTAGAAAGATATAATTTTTTTTAATTCCATAGAATAAACATATGAACCAAGGTGTACGGTCGTGATAATACAATCACAATGCAAATGAATTCGCCAGTCATTTCCATTAAGGACTGGAAGAGCGGACAAGTGGGTGGTTCTTCCCTTTTGGTGCCAGTAGGATTTACCGAAATATGAAGATACATACTTTAATAAAAAAAAAGAGTTGAGTAGAAAGTTAGTTGAAGGATCATCAAAGAAAGGGGAAGAGATGGATGAAGGATCTTCAGAGTCAGATGAAGAACCAAATGAAGAGTCAGATTGAAAAATGTTGTTTTCTTCAATTTTGGATGACTGTAGTTCTAAATATTTTTACTGTGTTTTAATTGTAATTTAACACTGTTTCTTAATGAAATTGGACCTAGGCTTTTTGCCAAAAAAAAAGAAGTGTAATCTTATATGTTTTGAAATTCTAGATTTATGGTTGTCTTGGTGTGTGTTTTGTTTCTTTTGGAGGTTTGTCATCAGCAATGATACTTAATGGGGGGAGAGGTGCTGTGATATGCTGCTTGCAATTTAGTTGTCTATTCTCTGAAAATGTATCTCTTTCTTGTTCAAATTTGCCAAATGTTACATCAAAATCATTGAGAAGATAATTTATTACAATAATTTATAAAATAATAGAAATTAGGATTCACTGTATTAGCCTCTCTATGGAACACCATCCCTTCTTAAATTCTTCAATTGCAGCAGTACCGGCAACCACATCTTTTCTTCATTGCAACCATTCAGAGTGTGGAGAGAGAGAGAAGCATGTGATATCGGCCAATTTTACATTCCATTTGTATAACTAATATATTTATTCAAGGAATAAAAAAAATATTATCTTTCTAATTTCTTAATTACTATCAAGATCGGTTTTTAACAAAAACCGATCCTGATAGTATCAGGATCGGTTCTAACCAATAATTGATTCTAATAGTTCAAACTATTAGGATCGGTTTTTGGCTAAAACTGATCCTGATACTATTAGGATCGGTTTGTAGTAAGAACCGATCCAAATGATTGAACTATTAGGATCGGTTTTATTTAAAAACCGATCCTAATAGTAATAAATTAGGATCATTTGTTACTAAAAACCAATCTGAATAGTTTTTAGGATCGATTTTTTTAAATAAACCGATCCAGATACTTATTAGGATTGGGTGTCCCATATAACCGATCCAGATAGGCCGATCCTGATTCCTGTTTTTCCACTAGTGAAGGACATCCGCATCCAAGTCCTTAAACACAGAATTGGCCAACAAAAATATATATATAAGCAAAGAAATTATGACCAAGAACTAACATTTGGTCTAATAGCAAAGACATATAATTTCTATGTAAGAGGTTTGATAGTATTTTTCTATAGCTAATTATGAACCCTAATACAACTAATTTGGTTGCAAGCATACAACCTTGTCAAGTAGTAGTTCGGGTGTCGAATCCACAAGGACAACTTGTAAAGTACTGGTTCTCGCCAATTCACTAAGCTAGACTACCAGAGTTTGGGTTGGTTTCTAAATCTAATTAAATTGAAAGGAGCAAGTAATAAATGTCTTGGGTCTGATTCAAGTGCGGGAGTTCTAGAGGCTTTAGCATTCCTATCCACTAGGGTCTTGATCTACTCGATTGGTGTTTCTAAAGCATACGTGGGCATCTTGTCTAAAGTGATAATGCCTACACTGTTGGGTTTCGGATACCACTTTTGGGGTTTCGCGGTAACCAAAATCCGTTTAGGCTTAAGGTGCGGAATGACCGTAGAACAAAAATTTCTACGGCCAACTTAAGCTCAGGATTAAACGGGGTATGTCAGGAAACTTTCCAAGGCGGTCCACCTTCAGTATTCCTTTGGCATCAAAACCCAATTTAATCATTTTACAGATCTACTCCATTATTGATTTCTAAAAATTTAATCTACTTACCAATTAAATAGATTAATATAACATATTTATACCTTGTTTCCAAATCACAGTTGGAATGCAGACCGAGCGTGTAGAGCTACATCACGGAAGGAATTGACTCGTCTCGGAGCATCAGACGTCTGATGCCTCTATCGGTTATCCACCAGGACTAACCAGAGAGCGGTTAATTTCTTCTGCCAGAAATACCGTAAACCGCGGAATTCTGCAAAAACACTATTCACGGGAAAAGACGAAAACCCGTAAACACGAATTTTCGGTTACTCAGTTTCATCAATGAGCAAAACTGAAATACCGCGAAATTCGGTAAAACACTATTCATCGACCCCGTAAATATACTCCACAACAACCCGCAAGATTATACGTTAACTACGTATAACTTTCTTTTCTCAACTGAAACACTATTTGGGAGAGAAACCGAGAAAGAGAGAAAATACCGATTCGATTCTGCACGAAACGATACAAGTGAATTAGTGAGTTTTCTCTCTACCCCTCCACCTCTATTTATAGGCTTTTGAGGAGGTTCGCAAAAGACCGAAATACCCCTCAACATATGCCTATTTACAAGATATGCCATCAAATGGATAAGGATGATGACATGTGGATAAGATCGATGACGTGTCATCTGGATAGGATCGATGACACGTCATGCGGATAAGCACGAACCTGAAAAGACCCGAATGCCCTCGGTCCGAACACAAATAATGTTCGTATAATTATTCTGAACAATTATATATATTTTTCTGCGGTTGTTTGTTTCGGTATCGATGACGTGTCATCTGGATAGGATCGATGACATGTCATGCGGATAAGGACGAATCTGAAAAGACTCGAATGCCCTCGGCCCGAACACAAATAATATTCATATAATTATTCTGAACAATTATATATATTTTTCTTGCGGTTGTTGTTTCGGTAATTTATACAACGTGTCAGGCACATTTATAAATTAACCGGTTAACTTTTATACAACGTGTCATACACGTTTATAAATTAACCAATGTTTTTGCTTGTTATTTTTACATAACATTTATAATTTAATTATAACACGTATAATTAATTATAACCATCTTACTATTGATCATAACCAATTTATAATCAATCACAATAAGATTCTCCGATTAACTCCTATATGGTGTGACCCAATAGGATCTGTGTTATGTTGGTAAATAGAATTAAAACTGTTTTAACTTCTATAATCATGAGAGGCATCTGACAACACATCATGACCATCCAATTACACAGATGATACTGTACAGTACAATATCACGATCCAGTAAACAATTTACTCGTGTTAATTCTTTTGTCACATAGCTATCAGATTAGTTTCAAGGTAGGTGTGTGTCATCCTTGTAAACTTAATCTTTTCTTGATCTTGAGCAGATTATCAAATATGATTACTCTTGTAATCATACCGCGCGCTGATAATCTTACTCTATCAAGGGGCCCAGTGATGCTATAGCTCGTATAGAGATACGAGGGACAATAGTACTTTTGGTAAACCATCACTACCTCAGCTAAGCCATGTATACCGAAGAGCTACCGTTATAACTGCATTTTACCGACAGCGTTTGATAACAATCACACATATACATTTCTTAGTAGGAAAGATGAATACCTCATACTTTAGAACTTAACACTGAATGAAAGCATTAATGACACGAACACAATTCCGTATAATGTTTCATTCGGGGTCTGTCAGATATCATGTTCCTGGAACATATATCTATGTGATTAAAATGACAACTTCTTGTCTATGGTCTGTAAAACTTGACCATCATTTAATCCACATACTAACCTTATAGCGGTAATTAGTGTTCCTGCTAATTACCTTGGTCAGTGACCTTTTAAGATTAAGAGTATATATCATCTATATTATGGAGTTTTACAATTTCAGTCATGAACTCGAAATGATCCATAAATGCAATAATACTCAAGGCAACAAAATGATATTAATCATCCAATTCATGAACAAAGCTTTATGATAAATTAACGTATTATTGACTTCTAGATTATTACAAACTAACAATCTCCCACTTAAGCTAGGAGCCAATCATCGTAGGCCCTACTTATATACAAAACTCTATATTTTCTAAGATCTCGTAGATCCTGAGAAAATCTCACAGCCAATCTTCTATGTGTTCCAAACTCATAGAAGCATCAAGCATCTCGTGCTTGGCTTGAGGAAGAGATTTTGTGAGTGGATCAGCTGTGTTGCTGACTGTGTCAACTCTACATATCTTTACATCACCTTTATATTAATTATATCTTTTATAATTAATTATAAACATCTTATGATGTTTATGATCTCTCGTATTATGTGATAACGTTGTAGACGAGAAATATATCCTTAGTTCTCCTCAAGAACTTAAGGATATTCCTTACAGTATTCCAGTGCTTTATGCCTGGATTAGCCTGATATCTATTCGTCACACTCAAAGCGCACGAGATATCAGGGCGAGTGCACAACATGGCGTACATGATAGAGCCAATAGCCGAAGCGTATGGTACTCTACTCATAGTGCTTTACTCATCAGTTGTCGAAAAGACACTGAGTCTTGCTAAGCTGTGTACCATGATTCATTGGCAGGAATCCTCTCTTAGAATCCTGCATGCTGAACCGATTCAGCACTTTGTCAATGTATGTGCTTTGACTTAATCCTATAAGTCTCTTTGATCTACCTCGGTAGATCTTTATGCCTAGTATATAGACATCCTCGCCCAAGTCCTTCATTGAGAAAACTTTTCTTTCATGAAGTACTTCGCGGGCTATTATCTTACTTTTAGGTTATTTCAAACTTCTTGGTTAAGTACTTCGTCCTAATAACCTATTCTTTACTCTTTTATTTAGGGAGTTAACACAAGTGATTTTTAGTCATTAATAATAGAGTACGCTTCACGGTTAAGTACTTTGCGGGCTAATATCGTACTTTTAGGGTACTTTGGACTTCTCGATTAAGTACTTCGTCCTAATTACCTATTCTTTACTCATTGGATAAATCCCTAACTCCATGTATCAGAGGAGTAAGGTTAAACCACCCAATCCATGTATAAATCAAGTATTAAAAGAGTAAATTACTAATAGTTAATAAAAACCACAGATCGAGTTAGATAGAGTGTACCTAGTTTCGAGTTTTACATGCCATCGCCCCTAGGGAGGAGATTAGCCTCTCATAGGGGCGCAAATAGTCACAAATAAGAGAAACAATTGGTTACCAAGTTTAGGGAAAGAAAAATAGAGCAGAGAATACAAATCCAAGCACAAATCTCTTCTCCTTCAAGCTTCTCCTTCTCCAAATCGCCCTAGATCTCAAACCCTAGCTCTTAAGATCGTTCCCAGCTGTGGTGAAGTGTGAAAATGGCGGCCACCCCCTTCTCTCCAAGAGCCCCCATCTATAGCTATCGTCCTGGACCTCTAGTAGCCCAGAAATCAGAAACTGTGAAGGAATTGCGGGTCGCAATTTCGGTGCAAAATTGTGGCAGTGAGCTTCTCCAAGTCGTTCTGGAATTTCGGGTTGCAATAATGGTGAGAAAAAATGGCAGTGAGCTGTTCGTGTCTGGACTTGCTCCAAATTGTTCTCATTTGCTTCAAATACCTGAAAATTAGGGGTGCAAACAGATCGGATATGGATCGGATAGTGCTCAACCCATATCCGTATAGTTATTTTTTTCGGATACAGATACAGATCGGATAGTAATCGGATACGGATACGGATACAGATCGAATATTAAACGTATACAGATATGGATCGGATATTTTCAGATACGAATACAGATACGGATATAATTCAGATTTCTAATTCAAAATATATATCTAATTAACTTGTTACACCATTACAAAATATATATCTTATTAACTAAAATTCACCAACATAACTATAACTTTAATTAAAAATACTAACACAAAAGATATTCTAATACAAAAGATAAATAGACACAAAAAAATTCTCTCAAATCTTAACATATCCGGATGGAATATGCTAGCATGCTATGCATAACATAGAACCCCTCCATGCAACGGCTCGAATTTTGAGTTTTTAAAATTCTAATGGTCGTTCCAAACCGTTCATCCTGTTCTCCATATTAATATGTGTTTGGAGACCAAATTTTACATTTTTTGGAATTTTTTTACTATTTCTTTAGATTTATTGAAAATTGCAGTTTTTTTATGGTCCTGATTTATTGAAAACAACGATTTTCAATAAATCTAAAGAAATAGTAAAAAAATTTCAAAAAATGTAAAATTTGGTCTCCAAACACATATTAATATCGAAAACAGGATGAACGGTTCAGATCGACCATTAGGATTTTGAAAACTCAAAATCCAAGCCGTTGCATGGAGGGGTTCTATGCTATGCATAGCATGCTAGCATATTTCTATCCGGATATCCGAAAAATTAAAATATCCAGATTCGAATAATTATCCGTATCCGTATTCAATTCTGAAACTCAACCCGTATCCGTATCTAAATCCGCATAAAAAAAATCAGTATCCGTATCCGAATCCGCAACTATCCGTATTCGAATATCCGAATCCGCAAAAATTCAGATACGGATCCGGATTCGGACGGGTAATATCCGACCCGTTTGCACCCCTACTGAAAACACATCAAAATATAGCAGTATCTCGAACTTTGTGTGATATCTAAACAAAATGGTTTTAAACTAGTAAAAGGGGATAGTTTTTGAGACCAAATCATACCAAAAATGTATATGAAATTTAGACTTATCAAAGTCATGAGTTCGAAACTCAGATGGGAGATATTTTTTATTGAAATAGCAAGGGTATTAAATAGTTGAATAATTTGACCTTTAATCTTTACTAAAAAAAAAAAAAAACATGACTAGTATTTGTTTCAAGTCATTCTTTTTTGAATTCTTGTTTCTGATGAGATGAAGGGAAAAAAAAACAACATGAGAGATTTTGTAATCAACCATAGTGATGGAGCTCGAAAATTGCAAATCGCAAGAGAAATCAGATTTATTAATTGACTATGGTGGAGATAGGAGAGAGGGTCTGAAGAGAGAGATAAAGTTTTGGTGAAAATTAAAGAATGTATTGGTCTATTCAATTTTTATAATATTTAAAATAAAAGATAAAATAATTAAAGGATAGAAGAAAGAATGTTAAGATTTTGTTGGAATTTGAGATATTATGGAATTTCAATGAGATGGTTATTTCAAAAATTTGTATGAACACACTATAAAAATTTTCAAAAAAAATGTGACAAACGTAACTAAAGAGATTATATTTTGTGATTTTTAGAGTCGCAAATTTATTAATTATTTCTCTAGTCTCTTGAGTCATAAATAAATAAAATTACATTTTAGACAAATTGAGAGAGAAACAAACAGAAACTGCACAAGTTACACATATTATATGATTTATAAAATTGTGCTAACGCTTTTTTTTTTTTCCGAGACGAAGGGAACAGGAGCAAAATATCAAGGAAAGAAGGGGCATGAACGATATGACGGTTTTCTTTTTTCAATTTATTTTTGAGATTTATAAAGATAGAGCTGGAACTAAGTCGAAGAGTTAAGCAAAACTATTAAAAAGAAAATAGTGGTTGCCAATTTGCCATAATGAAGCAGCAAAGGAAAAGTATTTAATGTGGATCTAACTGGTATAATGAGACAAAAAAATTCTCTTTAATTAATTTGAGTGTTGCAATTTCGGTGCTGAAAATAGCACTCTTTTATATATCTTTTTTTCAATTCACATTGGTTGCATCTTTTCAGATAGTTTTCTGAATATAAAAATTCTGATCCATAATTCATGCGACCCGATATAATTTAATTCGTATTTAATTTCAGAAATTAAAAGTATCAATATAGGACAGAATAATTTGACCTGTTGAACATTTCCAACAATATCCTCTCAGATATATGAGAGAGTAGAATATTTGCCAAAATCAATTTTGAGATTCATGCAAGATTGAAAGGGACGACTCAAATCTCATTCAGGTATTGCACTGGATCTGGACTCTACTTAATCCAACAGCATGTGGATCCGTTTTTGATAAATCCAACAGCATGTGGCAGTGACACTGGATTGGGTTGAGCAATTGGGCTGTCGAGATGGCACAGGAGGGCAGTATCATTTGTGCTTTGAGATTTGTGCCAAGTTAAAAGAATGATCCTGAACCGTCCATTCCAATTGTCCTCAGTGAGGTAAAGATGTGAATTCTTGTCACCTCACGTGATAGTAAGCATAAATACGCTTCATAAAATCCGGATCCGGATCTCAAATATAAGCATCATCATGCTGTCAGAATATTCCATGGATCATACTAATAAACTTCCCCCTAAGATCCACCTAACGTGGGATTCCATTTTCTAAATAAAGTACACTAATTCTTAGCTGTCGTGAAAAGATAATAAATTCAAAATCCTTTTTCTCATATTCAATTTTTATTGTTTAAGAAAATTTTATAGCCTCAATTCGGTCATCTTAGTCAGATGAATGGCTATTTATTCGGTCATCTTTTTCTCAGATTATTTTTGCTACTAATGAAACTACATTTTATATCCAATACAAACATCATTTGATTTTATATTTTCTTTTTTGGTAATTATAATTTCCCCCACCTATCCATCTCTTATTTCATCCCCCAACTAATTTTCTATTTTAATTATAACTATAACTACTATTTATAACAACATTTATTTATTTTCTCTTTCTCATTTTCTCTTCCACCTCCATTTTTTCACTTTCACCTCCATCTTATTCTCTCACCTCCTTCTCCCACCTCCGTCTCCGTCTCCTACCTCCCTCTTCCACCTCCCTCTCTCACCTTCGCCTCTCACACCTCACCTCACCTCCCTCTCCTACCTCTGCATCCCACCTTCTCCTCCGCCTCCATTTTTCCATCGATAAGCTCCCCTCCCTCTCTCACATTGAAATGGTAAATACAATAGACTCCCCCTCTTGCACTTTCGCCTCAGTTTTTTCCCTCTATGCCTGCTACTCTCGCTCCAGCAAACGTTCTGCCGGAGATCATTCGTCACTCCATCCCAATTAAGCACGTCTCTGCCAGGAATGAATACTTCAATGTGTAGGAATGAATACTAAAGCACGTCTCTACCGGGTTAGATCCGTCACTGTTGATCGTATCAAAATAATTTTGTATATGTATATGCAATTAATCCCTTACATGTTTATGTTCTCATTCCTCATGAAGTAGCGAGTTTTGCAAAGAACAAAGCTTTATTAATGGTGAATTAGGCCACTGTGTATTAAATAAATAACATATAAATAAATTTTGAAAAAAAGATAGAGATATATGAATGAATACTTGATGTCTTAGAGATGAATACTTCAATGTGTATAAATGAATATTTAATATCTTAGGTATGAATACTTGCGTGACAAGATATTAATACTTGTGTAACGGACAACTCGAAAGTATGTCATCATGAATATCATTTGCAAGATAAAAATATGTAGAAAACATTCATGGTTTTAGATTTGCAAAATTCTTTACAGATCGTCATAAATATTGGTTAGATTGAATGGAGAAAAAAAAACCCACATCTAAAAACGTGTAAAAGATGGATGAGTGATGTTCTAGTTTTTATATTTGCACTTACACGACAAGGAGTAATACTTTCTCGATAAGAGGTGAATATTTGTGCAACGGACAACTCGAAATTATGTCATCATGGATCTCATTTGAAAGATAAAATTGTGTAGAAATGCGTTCGTGCTTTTAGATTTGCAAAATTCCTCATAGATCGTTAGAAATATTGGTTAGATTGAACGGAGAAAAAAATCACCTCTAAAAATATGTAAAATATGGATGAGTGATGTGTCCAGCTTTTATATTTGCACTTGCACGACGAGGATGAATACTTTCTCGATAAGGATGAATACTTGTACAACGGACAACTCAAAAGTATATCATCATAGATATCATTTTAAAGATAAAATTATGTCAAAAACATTCGTGGTTTTAGATTTGCAAAATTCCTCACCGATTGTCAGAAATATTAATTAGATTGAACGAAGAAGAAAAAATCCCACCTCTAAAAATGTGTCCAGTTTTTTTTTAAATACTTGATATATTAGGTGTGAATACTTTATATGTTACGGATTAATACTTGATGCATTATAGATGAATACTTGAGCGCACCAGTTATAAAATCTTTCAAATATTATGTGGTCCCAAAATAGTAAGTGGCCCCCCTAGGTAGCTAGTAGTTATTGAAGTAGTTAATGTCTGGATGATGAAATGGGGGATTGTTATAGGGGGATAGCTAGATGCTCCCTTTTTTTTCCCAAATTTACTGATTTATTTCTACAGACTGATATTGTATCCCAAACAAAATCTTCGAGCATGTCTCCAAGTAGTTTAACGAGAAAACTTTCAATGTTATCTAACTTTCATTTTCAACACTTATATCCAAACATTTAAAGCTATATTTATAACATTTTAAAATGTTACTCGGAAACATTTAAACCTAAATCATTAAAATTCTAAATTTTGATAGTTTTAACCCCTAACTACTTTTGTCTTTAAAGTCAAAAGATAAAGATTTATTTCACCTACTTTTTTTCTCTGTGATCATTCTCGTCCATTTTTCCGATGATTCGTTATGAATTTTGCAAATCTAAAAATATGAACATTTTTGACTCAATTTTATTTTTCAAATGAGATCCATGAAGAATAACTTTCAAGTTATATTTGTGTCGTCTTTTTTTTACCACTTTAAATCTCTGTGACTTTCAGTTTTTTTTATTTTGCTTCAAAATAATTTAAACATCTATTTACAAGCCTTCAAATATTACGTATAAACCTCAACAATAACACTATGTACAAAGTTCATGTACAAAATATATAAACCTCATATACAAAGCCTTGAAAATTTTAATGGTTGTTAGACTAAGATTTAAACTTGAAAAATTAAAGTACTCATGAGTTTTACTTTAAAAAAAATCAAATGACTTCAAAATTACTCAAAAGTATTTCTTCACATATTATTTGAAAAATAAAATTAAATAGAAAACATTCATATTTTTAAATTCATTAAATTCATAAAATTCATCACGGATTATCAGAAAAATTGATTATAATGATAAGAGAAAAAATTAAAAAAAAATGAGTGAAAAAATCTTTCTTCTTTTAGCTTGAAAACAAAAGTAGTTAAGAGTTAAAACTATCTAGAAATGTTTTCAGATAGACGTTTAAATGCTTGCGAGTAACATTTTAAAAAGTTATAAACATAGTTTTAAATGTTTGGATTTTAGCTTTGGAAATGAAAGTTAGACAACATTATAAATTTTTTTTGTTAAACTATTTGGAGGATACACTCAGGTATGATGACTCGGAGGAGCATAACATTTCTCTTTATTTTTCTCAATTAAAATATGGAGTACTGCATTAATATTCCTCGGTATATATTTGACTTCTTCCTTCTTCTATCTTCTGGGTTCTTTATTTTGCATTTCACTTCTTCTTTTTTTTCCCTTTTTCGAGGGTTAAAAGTCGGATAGATATCGAGTCCCGTTTTGATACAATAAATTAGCAGCATTATTGCATTAATATTCTTCTGTATATATTTGACTTCTTCCTTTCTCTTCACCTTTTTCATTGGCTCTCTTTCCACCATGAAAAGATAAAAGTTGGATAAAGAAAATGAGAAGGTGAAGAGAAATAGATCAACTAACAGCATAGAAACTGGAACTAAATGAAACCGAACATTAGAGATGAAAATTTTGGACAGCGTTAACGATGCATGCAACACTAAACTGATAGTGGAGCCCATATCTTTATCAAGATCGATGTTATTCAAATCAGTTGGGTCCACTGTCTATTGCGGCAGTATTTGTTTATGAATACATATTCGTTGTATGTACAAGATGCATGTGCATGATTTGCATAATATTGATCTTGATAAAGATATGTTTTGACTTTTGACTGTGGACTAGGGGTTTAGTTTGTTTTGAACTGAACCGAATTAGTTTAAATTAAATGATTTTTTTTTCGGTTTAAATGATGGTTCCATTCAGTTCAATTTGTTTTTTAAAACCAAATTATAACTTCGGTTCGGTTTGAGAATTTTTAAAACCAAAATAACTGAACTGACCAAACTTTTATATATTATGAATTAGGTTCAAACTGCCCCGTTTTATTTTTTAATACCCCAATATATTTCTTAATCAATTGTTTTAAATACTTCGGTTTATTTCTTAACACCCTGTTTTATTTCTTAATATACTTCAGTTGTATTATATATTTTAGTTTGATTCGAATAAATCGAAATAAAACTTTGTTTCGGTTCGGTTTAGTTGCAATGCTAAATTGGTTCAGTTCGGTTCTATTTTTGAAACCGAATTATAACTTTAGTTTTCCTAATTCGGTTTGGTTTCAACCGAATTGAATCAATGAACACCCCTGCTTTTGACATGTTACGTATATTAGTAGTTATTGGAAACCTACCCATTTTGTGTTCATAATTAAATAAATACATGAGAATTAATAGCGAAGACAATGCTCTACGTACGGATGTTGTATATTCAAAATCCAGAAAGACCAATTCATTGTAAATATTAAATAGTTGGTGGTTTGACCTTCAACCTTTACTATAAAATAATATTTAAATAAATATATATTGATATTTTATTAAAAATAATTAGTGAACAAATACATAAATAAATGTAATTCTTAATTTATGTATAATAGTATTTTTAAAAATATATAGTAAATTAAAAAAATATACAAGATATTTAAAAAAATATATATACATAATGCAATAATTGCATGTAATATGATCAAATAGGGTTGGGGGGCAGGCCTTACGCTCATGTCCGATTCGATTCGAGTCCCCATCCGGCTCAATCACACCTGCCCACCATGGCACCATCTCTGCTGCAATGCACTATGGCTCGGGCACATCATGGGCATAGATTTTAACAGCTAAGTTTTGGCTCAAAGCAGCAAAGAAGTTAGAGAAATTTTAAAAAATGACTATTTACTCCTTTAATAAATACCTCATTTATTGAGTATAATCAATTGATAATTCTTTCTTTAATTAGCCGTCAATCATAATTGATATTTTTCTCACAACAAAAAAAGACTGCTGCGAGAAAAAACAAATTCATGCTTTGAATACACTATTTCTCTCTTCTTTGTTCAAAAATACTCAAATCAAAATCAAAGGTAATTTAAAATATTTAACTAATTTTATTTTTTTCTCTCATCAGATGTGGACGATAATTTTATGTTTACAACAAAAAAGTAACTAATTTCATTTTTCTTTATTTAATAGATGAATTTTAATGAGTCGACAATTTCATTTTTTTTTATTTAATAGATGAATTTTAATGAGTCGACAATTTCATTTGAACAAGAGGCCGAAAAACTTGAATTACTCGGTTTCAAGTACAAAGCTCATGAAGATCTACTTATTGGTGTTAAAGCATTTTACTCGGCTAAATGATACACATTATCTATTTGTGGTTCAAAGTTAGAGAAATATGTGGTTTTACAATATGATAGAGGTGGTCAATATCGTGATGTACGGGATGTGCCTTTAGATGAAAGAGAAAAAACAACAGGGACACGGCGGATCAATTGTCCTTTTAAAATTAAGGGTAAAAAGACGAATGAAGGAATTTGGATAATTGAAATACGTAACTTATTACATAACCACGAAGCATCTGCTGATATCTCTGGCCATCATTCTCTTCGACAACTATTACAAGAAGATATCAAGAAAGTTGACCACATGACTCGATCTGGAATACTGCCTAGACCAATCCTCTCTTCTTTACGCCAAAAGAAACTCAAGCTTAAAGCTATCTCTATAACAGTGTATAATGTGAAGGCAAAAATCCATAGAGAAAAGTAAGAATGTCGAACAATGATTCAAGCTTTATTAGATGAACTAGGAGGAAGTGAGTTTGAGTATGATATTTTACATGATGGAGTTGATATTCTTACACATCTTTTCTTTATACATCCTATGTTAATCACTTTGGTTAAGAATTTTTCAAGTATTTTCATTATGGATTGTACCTACAAAACAAATAAGTATAAGATGCCACTTTTTGATATCGTTGGGGTCTGATACTAGAACCAAAAGTTCCACGTAACAGGCGCAAGCTTTGGCGACCAAAAAAGCAAAAGATATTAGTTCTACCAAACGAGATCCATCTAAATTAGAACTTGTGGAAGCATCGAAAAAACACAAGTCATGTACCAACAATGAAGCCCCTCCAGCTAATGAAACGATGATCTTTGAGAATAATGTCACTACCATGCTTAATTTTTTTTTTTTAAAAAAAAAAAAGAGGCTAGGAGCCCATTCCATTGAAAGGAAAAGTTAATTACAAGCCAGGTAGAGTTTTTGTGCAGCTCATCAGGTAATAACCTGACTGTTTCTGTCATAAAAAAAAAAAAACAAAAAACAAAAAGAAAGTGATAGCAATCCTAACTAGCAGCAGATAAGCCAGCATACAGAGTTAGCCAAAAATAAGAAATATACTAAGTTGGATATAACTAAGCCACAACACAATGGGCTGATGTTGCTACAAAAAACAGAAAGTAAATGAGGAGCATAAAATGTCATATAGCATTGTTAGGATCACAGGGAGGCTCCTGATACATCACCAGCTCCCTCCCAGGGGGAATGCATGCCAGGGGGATAGCATTTTCAAAAATAGGCATCCAATCTTCAGCGGCCATCTGAATCTTCTTCTTTTTCACTCCTTCTATCCAATACAACACAGTATTTTTGATTAGTAAGATAAGAGATCTAGCAGTTTTACAGGAACTATCATTAAAACAACAGTCATTCCGATGTTTTCATAAAATCCAACAAACAACACTTAACACTAATAGGAACCCAGTCTGGTCAGATTTGGATAATGTGAATGAGAATTGAAATACATCTTGACAATCCCTCCAGGTATGCATATACTATTGACTCTTACCAAGCTAGAACCATACTTGTTGAGCTACCTGACATTGAAGAAATAAGTGATCCCTGTTTTCATGTTCTAGACAAAATTGACACTGTTGGTTCCCTACCCACTCTTTTTTAATTAGTGTGTCTTTAGTGAGAATTTTTTGGTGCATAACTAGCCACATGAAAATTTTGATTTTGTGTGGTACTGGTACAGTCCACCAGATGAGAGGATGGGGAGGTAGTATTCCCCTATTATTAAGAAAAAGATAAGTGGATTTAGTAGTAAACTCCCCTGTATGATCCCATCTCCAAGTAAGTTTGTCAAAGTATGAAGAAAAGGATACTGTGCTAATAATTGCAAGCATTCCAGACCAATCTATTTGTGTAACTCCTTGAAGAGTTCTCCTAAACTGAATTATGCTACCTTGTGAGAATATAACCTCAGGTACCAGGATTTTCTGATTAGAGCAGAGGTGGTAGAGTTGAGGAAACCTAGAAGAGAGAGAACAATTTTGGTACCAGATATCCTCCCAGAATAAAACATCAGATTGACATCCTGGGACATAACTCACACTGGTTTGGCCTAATGAACTGACATTGGTAAGAGCTGTCAAAAAAGAGGATTTAAAAGCTACAGGTCCTGTACATGCTTAATTTAAATGAATTTCCTAGTTTTAAAAATTTTAGTTTTATTGTTAGTAAAATAATAAAATATTTATTGAAAACTCTATCAAATTATCATTGTCAAAATAAAGTTTCTAGGATTAATAGTTGTTATTTTTATGCTATTATGTTATAGATTGTGACGGCTCAAAATATGTATGTGATATGTTATTTGATCTATTGTTAAACTCTTTTTTGATATAAATTAGAAATTTTGAATTGTACGAAATATATATATAAAGAGACAAGCTAATACGCTTTCGGCAGCACTTCGGCCGAAGTGCTGTCGAAAGCATATATATATATATATATATATATATATATATAGAGTGGGGTTAAAATGCACCCTCCTTTTTGTGCTCCAAACGTGCACCCTTTCCTCGTTTCTTCATTTTTAAAGTTTAAATAGTTGATTTGAATCTACCAACGTGTTCTACATATTAAAATGTGCTTGGAGACCAAATTTTACATTTTTTGGAAATTTTTTACTATTTTTTCAGAATTTTTTTTATTAAACTTAACAATAATAAAAAATTCAGCACAGTGATGATTTTCAAAAATTCTGAAAAAATAGTAAAAAATTTCCAAAAAATGTAAAATTTGGTCTCCAAGCACATTTTAATATGTAGAACACGTTGGTAGATTCAAATCAACTATTTGAATTTTAAAAATGAAGAAATGAGAGGAGGGTGCACGTTTGGAGCACAAAAAGAAGGGTGCATTTTAACCCCACTCATATATATATATATATATATATATATGAGGAGGGATCAAGTTACAATATTTTTTGAGTTACAACAAGTTACAACAAGCATTATTTACATTTTTAAAGTCCAAATCGTCGATCCAAACCGTTAGATGTGATCTCTACAATAAAATATGCTTGGAGACCAAATTTTACATTTTTTGGAATTTTTTTACTATTTATTAAGAAGGGTACAAAATTCAACGGTATGAATTTAACTAGTTTTTGTACCCACCTTAATAAATAGTAAAAAAATTTCAAAAAAATGTAAAATTTGGTCTCCAAGCACATTTTATTGTAGAGATCACATCTAATGGTTTGGATTGACGATTTGGACTTTGAAAATGTAAATAATGCTTATTGTAACTTGTTGTAACTTGATCCCTCATATATATATATATATATATAAATCAGGCTTGTTGTTATATGATGTTGAAAAACAATGACAATAGAAATCAGAATATAAAATTTCCAATGCAAAAAACTCAATATTTAATATAAAATAAACGTGTCGTTTTTTCTAACAAAAATAATGTTTTATTTCGTAACAATAAAAAGGGAAATACAATATTCTGGATTTCATATGTATATCTTTGAATTTATTTGAATAAAATATTTTTCATTAAGAGATGATGCTCCCAGCTCCATTAATGCTTATGGTCTTTTAATAAACTGTTATATTAGTTTCTTTTTTAAAGAGGGATATAATGGTCCAAGTAAAAAAATTCTCTCACCTGCATTGAGTTATTTTTTTGCTGTTAAAATCCCACCCCCACATCATTGGTGTTTGGCCCACAAATTTGGAAGGCCGCCACAGCCACTTGCACACATTTGTCAGTCAACAGTCAACTTGCTTGATTTTCGATGGATGGGATATATGGTGAAAACAAAATAGGTAGGTTTTGGCCCGTTATGACTTATGACGATATTTGGTTTGCTTCATTATTGCGTGCATAGTTATCGCCGCAGAAAATTTTAGAGAACAAAAAGAAGAGGCAAAAAAGTGAAGAAATTCAGAGAAAACTGAAAAACTTGGTAAAACAATTATTTATCGTTCACATTAATTAAAATTGACTTTTCACATTAGTGACTGCACATGATAATCCTGTTATGCTAGCCTGATTTTAGGAGTATGTAAGAGGTGGTAGGGAGGTGACAACCCCTGCTTTACACACATGTTTATATGCTTTAAAATGTTATTTTCATGTTAGTATATATTGGTTTACTTGCACAAGTTTATATACTTTACACACATGTTTATATTGTTTTGTAAACAATTGTTGTTTCGAAGTAGTAGTTTTATTATTATTTAATAGAGTTTTACATGCTTAGAAATTGACATTGTTGGGACAAGTTCTAAATTTATGATTGTTTCAAAGTAGTAATTTTATTGTTATTTAACAGAAGTTTGCATGCTTAGAAATTGTAATTGTTGGAGTTTTGACTAACATAAAATAATTGATGATGTTGCTAACAATTGTTGTTTCGAACCAGTAGTTTCATTGTTATTTAATAGAGTTTTGCTTGCTTAGAACTAGTGGTTTTGACTAACATAAAATTCAGAGCTGTAAACATTTTGGTGGGGGACATACTCGGGTATTGGTACAAATTTAGAGCTTTAAATTTTATGCTTAGGGACGAATTCGGGGATTAATTTTTATTTTAAAAAATGAAAAATTAACTCATTTATAATGAAAGTTAAACACTTAAACGCAGTTGTTTAAACACTTTCCTTTATATGTTTAAATTATCCGATTGTTTCGCTGCATTTGGTGGTGCCTTTGTTAATTTTTTTAATAGAGCGTTTTTCTCTTCATGCAGCAAAATTATGTATAATAAAGAAAGATTGATACTGTTATTGCGCTGTATAAAGTAAAACCTGATCTTTTTATCGCTGACATTCTAGAAAGTTGGGGGACGCGTGCGGGTACTTTGTTTGGAGTACAATTATCAACTTCCTAATTTAAAATACAAATAAGAACTTATTTTATTTTTCTTTCAAAAAGATTCAATTTAACTATTTTATTATGTTTTAATTTTAAATTGAAATTAGAAAACTATTATTATTGAGTTAGGCTAATATGACACTAGTGTTATATAAAACTAAATAACATCACATCTTAAACCCTTAGATATGTTTTAAAATCCGTACAAAATGAAGTGCTTGAACAGTAAAAACGGATATTACGGATCTTAAAGCAGATCTAAGGATTTAAGATGTGGTGTTATTTAGTTTTATATAACACTAGTGTCATATTAGCCTAACTCATTATTGTTGAATGAAATAAATCATGCAGCACTCAACCATGTTTCAAAATTTTGTACATGTAGAATTTGATCTAAAATTTCTGACTGTAAAATTGTCCACTACTAAATTTTAAAAACAAATATATATCCTTTACATTAGCTTCATTTCTATTTATTTATTAATCTGCAACACAAAAGGGATATCACATGATCTCAGATCAAATCATATTTATTGAAATTCCGTAATCGTTGAATTAAGAAGATAAATATTTTTCTGGTAAACAAAGAAGATAAATGTTGCCATTTTGAGTATTTGTTAGAGTGTGCTGCAGAATTGGGTAGAAAAGATAAATGGATATAAGAGGAGAAGAAATAAAAGGAAAAATAAACTATTTATTTAACCCTGGAGTTAATTATAAAACATAAATAGAAAGTAAAGGAGTTAATTATAAAAGATAAATAGAAAGTGAAAGAATATAGAAGGATGAAATTTTCTTACCAATTTCTTCTCTCTTAATTGGAAGAATAAACATTAATCTCCTTGTTATTTTTCTTTCCCTCTCCTTTTTCTTCTAAGAGCAACCCCCTGTCCTCCCACTGATAGTCCGAGATTCATAAAAAAAAAAGATAGTCCGAGATGAGAACAAAGTCAAAATGAGAAAACAAGAACGAATTTAAAACAAACAAAACTAAAAACGACAGAAAAGAACAGAGGAAAAACAAATAGACAAATAAGAGGAAAAGAGACTCTCCCCCTTTCTGCCTCATTTCCTTGAGCACTTCCTCCCTTTCTCTCTCTCTCCGTCTCTTCAGATCACCATCTCTCTCTTCATCTTGCAATGGCGACCGCCGCTGCGGCCTCCGCCGCGTCGGACGCCGTCTCCACCTCCGACCATTCTCCCTCCTTCGACGACCGCGTCTATCTCGTCCCTTATAGGTACGCGTTTTCCTTCACTTATCTTTTCTCCGTACCCAACTTACAAGCTATTTTGTCTTGCATTGATCTAATCTGCCGTTAGAGGTCTAATAATGAATAGGCGCTCTTCAAAAGTGGTGTTACAGCCAGATCTAGGGAGTTGTCATTTGTTCGGCTAGAACACTGCTATAATAATTGTGCAAATTGATCTTCCACTGGGACGTAAGATGTGTAAGTGGATCAGGCACATAGAGGAGATGCAGCATCCAAGAGCAAGAGAGAGATAGGGTGGAGAGAGATTTATAGATAGTAGGGTGGATGGAAGATTTAAAAATAGCACATCCATTACAATGTCAAACATCTGAACCCTTTTGAGTTGAGACTGACATTGCCAGGCACAAGTCTAGTGTTGGCTGGTCCAAATTGCACTAATTTGTTGATCTTTTTAGCTTTGTTTCTTTACTTCATCATCGTTCAATCTATTAATTAAAGCCATTCGGAGTAAAATTTGGGTGTAAACAACATAACATATGTATGGTCAAAATTGGTTGGTTGCATACTTGCATTGTGCATGTTATTATGTATATTGTGTGTGCATGTGGTACATGTCCCTTCATGGTGTATATAGACTAAGTCTATCATTCTTTTTGCGCATTTTTAGATGGTGGAGAGTGGCCCAAGAGTCAGTGACAGAGGATGTGGTGCAAGGGGTCCCATATGCTGCCACATCAACATCATCTTACTATGGGATTAGGATTATAAACAATTTGTTGGGTTCGGATCTTGTGTTCCACCTAAGGCGCTCTTACGATGAGACCTTGCAGCATGAGAATGGCCCAGAGGAGCCCAGCTCTAGCCGGACCTATGCATTAATACGATATGATTTGTGGTTGCGCGCACTCAAGTGGTCAGTATTAATGATTTTTTTACATCAGATTTTTGTTAATGATTGACCATTTTCTCTTTTGAGAATTGTATATATGTAAGGCATAATTATTGTGAAACAATGCAATAATGCCATGTTAAAGTGCTACCGTAATGAGCAAAATCGGAAGAGGGGGGGGGGATTAAAATTGCTAACTGCACACATGGAAACCTTCTAAAATGTTTATCCATAGCAGACCATTTGTATTCTCTAGCTCTGGAGTTTTGACAATTCTACACCTTTTATTTTTTAACTTCCAAACTATAGAATAAAAGTTTCTTGAAGGAGTCCCTACTCAGGTACTTGACAAAATTTTCACTCACTATGATATTGCAAACCCAGCTGTTTACTTCAATATAATTTTGTGCCTTGAAACTGTCAGGCACGACAGTTCCAGTTTGATGCCTAAAAGTGCAAAGAGAAATACTGCTGATGAGGAGGGAAGCTCGGTGGATGTTTATCCACTGATGCTAAGGGTATCTGTTATGCAAGAAATCAACATGACCATAAAGATTAGCAAGAAGGTCTGGTTTTCTATTTTTTTTTTTTATTTCCTTGTATGAATAACTAGTTTAGAAGAATCCTAAGCTAACAGTAGTCATTTAATGTTGTCCATTTTTTCTTGTGATTCAGGATAACACAAATGAAAATTACAAGAGAGCAAATAAGATATTTGCGACTGACTCTGAGCCAGTATGTCTACTTTTTAGCTTCATCTTATTCTTGCAGATGAAATTTTAAGCAATATTGATGCATCAATTGATTTATTTTATTTTGATCCAGGTACACATTTGGGATTTTTCAGGGCAAACAAATCTTATACTGATGAATGAATGGAATAGACTTCCTTCTGATTATCATCAGAATGATCAGGAGGTATAATACTGTCTTGATCTGGATATGCATCTTGATCTTGTTTGAATATGACTTGTTTGGCATCAGTTAGTATGGTATTAGTTCTCACAAATGCAAGTTTATGCAATATGTTGAACTAGTTTGTGGTTATGCTTATGCTGGTACCTATAAGTTGTCACACTACTGTAAAGTTGGCATATATCTTTCTTTCTGTGTTGCAATAATCTGGTTAATCTGTTCCTTCCTAGTCATGTCAAATTCTATTTCTAATCTATTTTTTTTATCATTGCTATTGTTATTTCACATGCACAGATCCTTCTAGAAGTGCAAGTCTATACAATGCCAGGAATTGAAGAATACCAGTCTAAAACAAGCAGCTTTCCTCGTGGGATATTTTCTAGATGTGAATGGGATACTATTTCTGATGTAGACTTGAATTCTCTTGGTTCAGGTCTAATCGGTCTAGAAAACCTCGGAAATACTTGCTTCATGAACAGTGCTGTCCAGTGCTTGGCTCATACACAGAGACTTGTAGAATATTTTCATGGCGACTTTACAAAAGACATAAACAAGAATAATCCCTTGGGAATGAAGGTATGTTCCAATTTTTTTGATTGTTTATAGTGGTAATTCATGATGGTTCTGCAGGCTCTGAATTGTATGCAAGTTGGCAATATAGAAGTACTGCCCTTTCTTTTGTAGTAATTGTTCTTTATAAGTTCATTGTTGCATTTTGAATTGGAGTGCTTTATTATGAAATTTACTGTCCAAAGCACTCTTTGGAATATCAAAACAAGCTCTGGTGCAGTGAACCGATACATGGACAATTTAAAATTGAAATAAACCATTGTTCTAAAGAAACTTAGACAAAACACAACCTTCATGCTGACTATACAGACATATCTTTTAATAGGGGGAGATTGCCTTGGCCTTTGGCGATTTGTTGAGGCGGCTATGGAGACAGGACAAAAGAGCAGTTGCCCCACATCGTTTCAAGAGCAAACTTGCACATTTTGCCCCTCAGTTCAGTGGTTTTAATCAACATGATTCACAGGTACTGATTTGAATTGCCTTTTACACTGAGATAGTAGTTACTACATAGTTAATTCTTTCCTTGTATTAACCGATTGGTTGATTTTTGTTAATCATGATTGGTGGGCAGGAGCTACTGGCATTTTTATTAGATGGTCTTCATGAGGATCTCAACGGTGTGAAAAGCAAACCCTATTTGGAGGCCAAGGATTCTGATGGACGTCTTGATGCAGAAGTTGCCGATGAGTATTGGGGCAATCATCTAGCTCGAAATGACTCTATAATAGTTGATACCTGTCAAGTTAATACCCCTTCTATTACTCTGGCACATTGGATAAGAACCTGTTAATGAAAATCTTTGCTACTTAGTTTTGGTCCATGTCATTTAGTGCCTTTTAGAATGCATTAGCACCCACTTCTATTCACGTTTGCAACTAACAGTAATTTTGCCCCTAACTCAAGTATGTCATTTTGTCAGTAAAACTGACCTGGAAGTAAGCCGGGTGGATATATATCTCTAACTCGGTGCTCAAAATGTGATAAATTTCTGTCTTTAGTTTTAATTAAGAGAACTAATGGCTTCAATTTTCATGAAACCAATGCAGGGGCAATACAAATCGACACTGGTCTGTCCGGAGTGCAACAAAGTATCAACCACATTTGATCCATTCATGTATCTGTCTCTCCCTCTCCCTTGCAGTGGAAAGAGGACCATGACTGTTACAGTTTTCAGCACTGATGGCATCACTGGACCACTTCCCTGCACAATAACTGTACCCAAATCTGGCACCTTTGGTGATTTTTTTCAGGCTCTGAGCGCTGCATGTTCCTTGAGGGATGATGAAACCCTCTTAGTTGCAGAGGTATCTTTGTTGTTTGGTTAACTTATTTCTGTATATCGTGCAATAACAGAAGTAGAGCGATTGCTGGTGAAGGAATTTTGATACTGGTCAATGTTTATTTCCACATTCTTGATTGACTTTCCCTGTTTATTCCCCGATTAAGGTAACTTCAACACTCGATTATATCAGGTTGGGGCGAAATGGAATCTTAATTGAGGGACATATTACCAATCTAAAGTTCAACTACAGCTATTCTGTAAAAAAATGGAATAATTCGAGCTGCTTGGTATTGTTCGAATGCAGCACTAGCTGTTTTCAATTGAATGTTGTGTCATCTTGACTGTCTATTATTTTCAAGTATTGTAGACATCTACATGGAATATCTTGAGATGTATCTTTTGTTATCATTATTTTCAGGTTTTTAGGAGTGGTATCCTTCGATTTCTAGATGAACCGTCTGATCTGATCTCCTTGGTGAGGGATGGAGATCAATTGGCTGCTTACCGTGTACCAAGAGGACAAGAAAGCTCTGCAGTTGTTGTGTTCATGCATCAAAAAGTCGAGTAAGAAACAATTGTCCTTATAAATTGATTTTTTAGATGCTTTTGCAGAGTATGTCTCAATGTATCATGGTTTATTCTGATTTTATGAAATACATCCTGCTTTGGGAATAGTGCAGTGACCTGTGAAATTGATTTTCTTGGAAGAAGACAGAATGTAGTTCTGCAAACTGTTGTATAACTTAATATTGGGAATACACTATTGGACGCAGAAGTCGTGTTTCTCTTTCAGATGAAGTTGCCCTTAATTCAACTTATTATAGAAGACTTTCATCTTTAAGTTGAACTGATAAAATGTTCTTTTCAATCATTGGTTAAGAGCCTTCTATGGACAAATTTAATTTTTGTTGGATTTAATGCTGGCTCTAGAGACATTATTTTGTAGTTAACCAAATTCGATAGACATAACCAATGCTTTGTAGATGGTGGCCTGTAATTTAAAATTACTTGTAGATTATTATTGTCAGAGCATTAATGTGGGCATTTTTCATGGCAAAGAAAAATTGGTGGTGCTTGCTTTATTTGCATAAGCTAAGAACATTGAATCTTTTCTTCTATTTTAAATATGCTCATACAATGTTTCAGGAACAGGGGATTTGGGGTTCCTCTAGTTGCAAAGCTACCTGACAAGATTGATGGGCCTGAACTTCGCAGCATGTATATGAAGCTACTAAACCCATTTCTATGCAAGAAGAGCTGCTTCAGCACCAGTTCCATTTCAGATGACAGCCAAGATGATTCAAACAGCACCAATTCATCGACCTCCATCGACTCGTCTGATATATCTGACAGTTCTGATGAATGCATGAATATTGAGGATAATCTGACATTTTTCTTAGCTAATGAAAAGGGTCATATCAGCCAGACTGAGCAGTCCAAGTCAAAGATAAACATGGATCAACCATCAGAAGCATTACTTGAAACCCATTTACCAAAAAATCGCTTGCATGTGGTTGTTCAGTGGCAAGTCATGGGTTTGGCACAGTACGACATGGAGCTTCTCAGCTGTTTGCCAGAAGTTTACAAGGAATTACCTGTTCATAGGAGATCAAAGGATCAGGAATCTGTAACTCTCTACCAGTGTCTTGATAAATTCATAAATGAGGAGCCACTTGGACCGGATGACATGTGGTAAGCATCTTTCTTTTTGTCAGTTTATCTATTTCAAAGATTGCCATTTTTTGTCGCCAAACCTTTTTGACCTCATATGACATAGTGAAGCTACCAGGTTTGTTTTGGGCTCCATATGATGAAATCAGGTGCAGCTTATATGAATTATCCTGGATCATTGCTTTTACCAGAATGCTTTTGTTTTGGCAACTGAACCCTAATTTTATCCAATGTTACTTGATTAAACCTTAATTATATAATTTATCTGTAACAGCTCAATGTATTCTTAGGATGAGCCTTCACTTATCAAAATTTCCATGTAATTCTGGACTATAACTTTTCTATGTGTATACTCAATTGACCTATAATTGAACCTCATTTTTGTAATTGAGCACCGCCCAAAAAGAGCTAATAAAAAAGGTTAAAATTCTCAATCAGTATCAGCAAAATTTCATTTGTAGTGGTGCTTCAATCTAGAATGATAATCCTTGCTAACTGTAATTATACTGTATTCTTATTTGCAACTAAACTGAAATATTATACCTCTAATGCTGTTGAATTTCAGGTATTGCCCATCCTGCAAAGAGCACCGGCAAGCGAGCAAAAAACTGGACCTGTGGAGACTTCCAGAAATTTTGGTGATACACCTCAAGCGATTCTCATACAACCGCTACACCAAAAACAAACTTGAGACCTATGTTGACTTCCCAATTTGTGATCTTGACTTGTCCGAGTACATTACTCACAGTGTTGATGACTCAGCATCGACCCATTACCGCTTATATGCTATAAGCAACCACTATGGACATATGGGGGGTGGCCATTATACTGCATATGTCTATGTAAGTCGCAAGTTCCCTTAATGCTTGCAAATTGTTGCCATTTTGTTTTCTATGGGTTGCTAGGCTTTTAATTGCACATTTTGGGGGGATGGTTTTCACAGTTAATGGGTAATTGACACAAATTGGGTTATATTGAGCTTTAATTATCTGATCGTTGAATGATTTACTTTGAGATTGAGTAGTTTGAAGCTGACAACACTGATGGGTCAGCATTTATTTGGTACTCTGCATATCATTTGCAAACTTGTGCCCGCATTGGATGATGGCCAGAACATTGTCTATTTATGCGTGCTTCCTGCATTAGTTTTTGCCAATTAGGTTTTAGATCTTTATTTCTCATTTATTGGTGCCATCACTATCTACGGGCCTGCATGATACCATTTTTTTTTCTGAACTTCTTACTGATATGACAGATCCCTAATGCATATTTCTCAAGTTAGGGCCTTTTTTCTGTCTTCAGAAACTCTGTTCTATTTTCTCAGATTTTAGAAGCTCTGTTGCTAATTATTTTTTCTTTGTTTTGTGTATAATAGCACGACAGAGAGAAACGGTGGTACGACTTTGATGATCGGTGTGTTTCTGTTGTACAAGAGGATAATATTAAGACAGCTGCTGCTTATGTGCTTTTTTATAGGCGAGTTGATCCAACCGATTAACTTCTCTGACTTTTTTCTGATGCGTCACATGAATTGGTCATGTCATTTTTTATTCATTTTTACCTACTGAAACCCTTCTAGTCAACCTTGTTATTTCCTTACTTTTTTTGGAGGAAATTTATAAGCAGTGGAATTGGAGCCAGGGGAGGGGTTTCTTATTGCTTTCCTAATACCGCCTGATATATATAGTAATTCTTTGAAGCTAGTGTAGACACTCTCAATTGAAGCTAATTTGATTTTTCTAGCAACTAATGGTGGGCGGTTTAGTACTGATTCTTTCACATTCTTTAATTTATATCGTGTTATTAATTTTTTTTGTCGCATATGCAACGTTGTTTTTTTGTATTTTTGGGAAATTACGACTTTGTATCATTTGAACCCTATCAATGAAATATTTGTCATTTATTTATTATAGGATCAAGTTTTGCATTAAGGTCAGTTTCCGTTCGTTTGATCTCTTTGGTTTGTGACTTTGTTCACAATGAATGAATGGTTAATGTGGCAGGCTTTTAAGTTTCTTCGGCCCGGAAATATCGATATGAATTTGGGGGCAGTGCTGAGCAAGGGCAATTTCACAAAGTAGTTTTCTTTTTGAGAATAAAATATTATTTTTTTAATTTTTTTAACAAAATACTACTGTGAACCCCAGACATTCTCTTTTTTTTTTTCTCTTCCTTTTCCTTATTTACTCTTATCTATTTGTGTTTATATAAAATATACAATTGTAATTTTATTTAAGTTTTGAAAAACTTTTATTTTTTACATGTATAAATAATTTAGAATAAAAAAATTAAGTGTGAAATTTTATTTGTTAAAATCAGTAAGTATTTTTTAATTGGTTTGAAGAATATATATGGGTTTTTTTAAAAAGTTATTATAAGAAATGGTATTAACTTATTTTATAAAATCTAACATATAAACATTTTTAACATACAACATTTTATCTAGTTTATTTGATATACAATTTCCTATTCCTCGTTTTCACAATTATAATAATTTTATCGATCACATGTTAAGAATAATTTAGTGAGATACTTATGCTTCAATAAAAATATACTTATTATGTATATGACATAAAAATTAAGAAATTAAGAATATAAATAACTAATGCCAGCAGCTTGAATCAGTTCCAATGCAAGTATTACAACTCACCAGTAAATACATTATGGTAAAAAATTAAAAGGTAAACTTTGCTGAATCTGGTAATTAATCGAACCAGATATGCACTTCAAAGATGTAAAAAATGTATCTCAAACCATCTACACCACTCATTGTTATAGTATTCGAACTCAATAATTTTTGCTTTCATTATTTATTTCTTAAGATTACGTCATATACATAATTACTATATTTTTTATTGAAGCATAAGTATCTCACTAAATTATTCTTAACATGTGATTGATAAAATTCTTATAATTGTGAAAACCAGGAATATGAAATTTTATATCGAATAAACTAGATAGAATGTCGTATGTTAAAAATATTTATATGTTTGATTTTATAAAAATAAGTTAATACCATATTTTATAATATTATTTTAAAAGACTCATATGTTGGAAATATTCCACATATGCACTAATACTATACTTTCTGATTTTAGAAAATAAAATTTCACACTTAATTTTTTTATTTTAAATCATTTATACACATAAAAAATAAAAGTTATTCAAAACTGAAATAAAATTACAATTGTATATTTTAAATAAACAAATAATAGATGAGAGTAAATAGGGAGAAAGAAGAGGGAGGGAAAGAGAGGGAAGAAGTGGGGTCCACAAGAACATTTTGTTAAGAATTTTGGAAGGAGGATATTTTGTTCTATTTTTGAAAAAGAAGGGTGCAATAGTAAATAAATTTTTTCTTTTGATTTATGTTTTCAGTTGTTTATTTGTTTAGTTCAGTTTGTCTTGATTATTTTGGAGAGAGAAGTGGCCTTACTGTGCCACCACTTTCATAGAACCATCAACTAATGCATAACAATATCAGTTTAGCAACTAGCCTTGATGTTAATTAAGTTTATAATGAACTTCTAGATTCCTAAAATTAACAATGGGTAAACAGTATGTAAAGTATTCATTATTATAAGAGGCCTGTTAACAATGGTATGGGCCTATGGGGTAATACCGTTCTATGCTCGTCCATTAATTAAGTCACGTCACGACAGTTAACAAGATATAATTTTTTTTTAACATAGTTGATATATTTTTTTTGAGAAATTTGTACAAAGTTCATACATGCACGTGCTCATATTAGTTGGCGAGCCTTGAACAATTTTGTCTGAGAAATTATTTCACTTGTTGTCATAATTAGATTACTCGTCAATATTTTAGCTCCTATAAAAATAATGAACAATTCAATCAAGATTATGATCTATTGGGGCTTGCAGAACTGTGCGGATTTATTATATTAAAAAAAAGAATGAAAAATCCTAAGTGCAATTACATAATTTTCCAAAATGAGGTTTTTAAGCCATCAATGAAGATCATTTCAAGAACCTGTGGTTACATATTGTCACAATCATCCAGCAACGTGTAGGTGAGCAAAAATTTCCCTTTTCTTTAGTTTTCTGTTCGAATGCAGCTACCTTTTCAAATAATGGATCGATTTTAAATTATGATTATTTTGATCTTTTGGTTGAGAATCAGTTAGTCTCTTCTAAATAATGCAAGGAAACAGAAGTTAATGGCTTTACCTATAAATGCTGAATAGTTACTATCATGGAAAAGCCGACGTGGACAGCTCGTAATAGGGGTGTCAATGGGTACGGTAAGGGTCGGGTGGAGACATTTTCATACCCATACCCATTAAAATTGACCTTACCCATACCCTACCCATACCCATTAAAAATTGATTTTACCCTACCCTACCCTTACCCGTTAATATTATCGGGTAACGAAACGGTAGCGGGTAAATAACGGATAATACTAGTATAATAATTAGTTTTGTTATATTTACAAATTAAACATCAAAAACTCATTCATTTTAACACATATATAATTGCATTTCTAATAAAAAATAAAATAAATGTGCAATCAATTCCAACTAAATTATTTTTTATAAAGAATAAAATTTAAAAACACAAATATATATTTAAGTGGGTTGGAAATTGAATTAAATATACATTTAAGTGGGTTGAAAATTGAATTGAATATATATTTGAATTTTATAGTTACCCTATAGGGTAACAGGTACGAAATAGTCATTACTCATACCATTACCCATTTATTTAACGAAAAAAAATTCTTACCCATACCCATACTCAATAAGCTAACGAAAAAAAAATCTTACCCATACCCGTCTTATCGAATACGATACGGGTCGGGTAAACGGCTAAAAAAGTACCATTGACACCCCTAACTCGTAACCCTTTTTTTTTTTTTGTTTAAATTTTTAGTGCACGAATCCATCTCATATGTAAAATTTGTTACATCCCTCAGCTTTTTTGTTTGGAGGCCTGAGAAACCCAAAGCCGGAACCTGTTGCTACAGGAAATTAACCATATTTTGAATGGAGGCCTGAAATGAAAAAAAAAAAAAAAACCAAACAGACTTAAAAGAGGTGTTAAATGAACGTGTTGGCATGTGCAGTTTTTCTCCGGCATTTAATTACAACAATTTGTTTGATGATTGGAGGTAGGCCCGGGTTCAACGTGCATAGTCAAGATTTTTATTAAAAAATTTAGTGGGTTGTTGTGGACTGTTCATAAATAGACAAAATTTTCTCTAAAAATAAATAATAATCTTATTATACATAAATCTATACTTGGATTTCAAAATTAAGAAGTAGAAAGTGAAATGTGCTACGCCATTGGATGCAAATAATTAGGTTGGATATAATTCGTCCAATATTTATATATGTATTCAGATTTGTATACTGATATAAGAGGAGGATTCAAATGCACTCAAATTTTTGTGCACTCAAATGCACCTTATTTTTTTTCTCTGTTTTTAAAGTCCGAATAGTCAATTTGAACCGTTAGATGCGATTTATATATTAAGATGTGCTTGGAGACCAAATTTTACATTTTTTTTGAATATTTGTTTACTATTTATTAAGCCACTTTAAAAAGTTACTAATCCAATGGTCCAAAAAATGTAAAATCAGCGATTTTTCAAAGCGGCTTAATAAATAGTAAAAAAATTCCAAAAAATATAAAATTTGGTCTCCAAACACATCTTAATATATAGATTGCATCTAACGGTTCGGATTGACTATTCGGACTTTGAAACAGAGAAAAATGATTTGAAAGATAGAATGCATTTGAGTGCACAAAAATTTGAGTGCATTTGAACCCGATATAAATAGCGGGTAGTGAATATGAATATGAATGTAGATATGAGATATATATAATTATAGTTTAAAAAGTGGATATTTGTAATAAAAGTGTAAACGTCTAAATTAAATGGAATGGAGGATCAGATATAATATATAAATGTTAAAATTGAATGATAAAATTTTGAAATTTTATATGTAATAATACTGATATAAAATAAATAATTAAATATCAAGAATGATACATGTTACTATTTTTTTGAAGAATTCATAGTAGGTCCGATGCTCATTGGATGTACTTTGGTTTGATAGACTCAATTACCGTGCAATATATATTAAAATGCGTGCGCTCTGCAAATCAGACGGTATTAAAATTCATTGAACTAAAAAATAAATATAATATCCATCAGACTTTGCTCCGTCCACTTCTTTTAAATGATTATATGTACGGAGGTTGATGCCGATTTTTCTCTCGGGTTGCACACATCACTCCTATTGTGAAAAGATCTGTGCACTGCTCCCTCTCCCTTAGGGGTGTCAATGGCATCCTTTTACCCGTTTACCTGACCCATATTGTATCCGAAAACACGGGTAAGGATAAGATTTTTATTCCGTTAGCTAATCGGGTATGGGTAAGAGTAATAATTTTTTTCCGTTATCTTACCCGTTTTAGTATAAGATAATTTAAAAAAAATAAAATTACATATATAAATATATATTTGTATGAAGATGATACATAATACAATAAATTTTTTGTATTTTATTAAATTTTCATAATACAAATTAGTTGTATTCATTATTACTTTTTCTTATTTTAAAAATTATTTTATTGAAAACACAAATTGAAATGTTAATGGCATTTTTTTATCGGTTTACCCGACCCGTACCGTATTCGAAAATACGGGTAAGGATAAAGATTTTTTTTCGTTATCATAACGGGTACGGATATGAAAATGTCTCCACCCAACCCGTATCGTACCCGTTGACACCCCTACTCTCCCTCTCCCTCTCTATTTTTTTTTTTTTTTTTTTTTGAAACTAAGGCGTTAAGCCGTCAAGTATTCTATCTCTATCAGGCCAATACAAAAAGTCAGACGGTCGTGAAGGAAATCAATGCGTTCTGTAGCAAAATAAATTAATGAATTCGAAACAATGATCGAAAGCAGAAACACAACTGGAGGTCCAAATTTTAGCGGATGTGGATATCAATAATTAATTGCGGGGAATGATATTGGTGAGTCCGCATCGTCTGCATCAACTAAAAAGAGAATCTTTGCAGTTAATGCATATTGACTGATTGTCAACGTAGCAGTCTATGTCTATAACACAAAAAGGGTTTCAATCGGGATTTCAAAAATACAAAAACAAAGGGTTTTAAATATTTGTTAATTGGCACGAATCTTAAAGCAAATTGATAGGTCTAGATGCATTAACTCAAAAGATTCCTTTTTGAGTTAATGCAGAGAATTCGAATTTGCTGATATACTAAAAAAACAACTGTTTTAGACCTGGTCCAATCAAAGTGTTACTCGACTTTAAGAGTCTATTCGGCAGTAGAGAATAGGAATAGATATAGAAAATGAAAATTTTGAATTAGATTTTACTATTTATGTGAAAAAAAGAAATTCAGTTGAGTGAATTTTTTTTTCATATAAACAATACTTTCGAAATTACTGCTGAATATGACCTAAATGTATGCACTGATAGGAATTTCTGATTAGGAATTGATCTAATGTAGATTTTTGTTTATTTAGAAAAAAAATGTAACACTCCGTTAATGTATATTATTTCATTATTTTAACTTATTTATAATATTAGGAAAGTTTAAAGTTTGAATTGCAAAATTGCAAAAAAATAAAATAAAATAAAAAAGGCCAACGTGGCATCCACGCCACGCGGCCCCTTGAAAAGGTTTTCTTCTATTTTCCGTTAAAAGTAAAATCATAGAGAAAAGCAAAGCAAAATAAAAGATAAGAAGAAGAGAACAGAGAATTATTTTGATAATTTTGTTTATATTGATTGATTTCAAGTCTCATTGGAATTCCGACTACGTTGCATTGATTTTGAACAAGTGTTGCATCTAGAATTGAATTTCTAAATTTTTTTTTTTTTACTTGAATTGAATTTCTAAATCGATCGCTTATCAGGTAACTGGATTTCTCTATAATATGTGTTTTCAATTTGTATAGTTGAATTTAATGTTTTGAATTGATTATTTGATTATGTTGCATATTTAACGGGATAGCGGGTTTAAGATTCGAATTTGATTTGTGAAATGATATGATTGTGTGTTATGAGAAATTATGAAATGATATGATTGTGCGAAAGAAAATGATATAGATATTGTGTGACTTGTTTTATTGATAATTCAGACCTAGTTGCTATTGCTAATTAAATATGTATTCATAATTTGATTTGAATTTATGTTGATTAATTCAATTTGTTTGAAAGGTTGTTTAAAATAAGTCAGTTATAGAGAAGCACGTTGTTAAATAATCAATTATTGTGCTTTGTAGCTTATTATGTATTATTTCTTTGTGTTTTTTGTTTTGGCTCAGCGGCGGTGTCGTGACATAAAAAACAAAAGTATTCAAATGAAAAGAACATCAGAGTATTTGAATTTTGAAAAATGGAGGATAAGAGTGATATTTTTACGGTCTCAGGCAAAAATTCACTCCATCGTACCACTGATACGGTGAAAATATCGAGTCTGCATAAACTCAAAAGAGCATATCTTGAGTTAATGAATTTTGGCCGTCTGATTTTAAATGAAGTTAATCTGTCCACAGTGATCATTTAATATTGGTGTGGATCTAGTTCAGACGGATTTTTAAAAAAATTAAACGGTTAAAATACATTAACTCAATGAATTAATATTCGTTTTTGAGATAATGCAGAGGATACGAATTCGAAAATATCCCCCTTAGTTCACACCTGTTTTCTGAAATTCACACTCTGATGTTTTGATTTGAATCATTTTGTTCACTTTTAAATATTAATAAAATCTCTAATGTGTATGGAATCGGGACGGTCTGATTGGACATCATTCTAAAGTCGATTTGATATTTGAGAAACAAATTTGTTGCTTTTTTTTTTCTTCGGAAAAACAATAACATATTTTTCTTCGTCCCATCCATTCAATTGCTTTCAATAGTACAGATTAGTTTGTTTGTTCTATCACAATCTGAATAGAAGTAAAAAAGAAATAAGAAATCTTTATTGTTGAAAATATTTGAACAATTCAGGTGAAGAAAAACATCTTCGTGGTATTGTGGGAGAATAGCAGCAGATTCGAATTCCGATAAAAAAAAAAAAAAAAAAAAACATGAATAGCTCCAAAATTTGAGCAAATAAAATACGTACAAATTTTGATGTATAAAAATCCAATCAAATTTGAATCGATGTCCATCAAAATGCCCTTGCTCCGATGTGGAGACTTGTGTCAATACGAATGTATATGATATTAACACCTTTTTAACAATAATGGAGCTCAGCTTATTTTTTTAATGGAGCCTGATAATTATATCTCAAATAAAATCTCTAGTGCGTCTCTAAGCAGTTTAACAAAAAAAACTTTCAATGTTATCTAACTTTCATTTACAGTGCTAATATCCAAACATTTAAAGTTCTATTTATAACATTTTACAATGCTACTTGCAAGTATTAAAACCTCTATCTGCAAACATTAAAATTCTAAATTTGTATAGTTTTAACTTCTAATTACTTTTGTTTCAAGTTAAAAACGAAAATATTCCTTTCACCTACTTTTTTTTTAATTTTTTCTCTGACCATTCTTATTCATTTTCTCAACAATTCGTGATGAATTTTGCGAATCTAAAAATATGAACATTTTTTATCCAATTTTCTATTTCAAATGAAATCCATTAAGAATAAATTTCGAGTATATTTGTGTTTGATGTGACTATTACAACATAAGTAATAAATCATAATTGATACTCAATTCGGTTGCAAATGTACAACCTTGTCCAGTAGTACTTAGGGATCGTCTCCACAGGGACAAGTTGGAATATCAAAATCTAACATAACAATTTAATTTAGTAAAAGAAAGTAAAAAGGAATTTGTTTATTCAAAGGTTGGTTTGATTGTGATTAAGTTGAATTAAACTAAAGTTTTTAAAGCAAAATCTGATTTTTATCAAGTATGAGAAATTAGGGTTTTTTAGGGTTCCTATCCACTAATGTCACGACTAATTGGTTTATAAATTTCTGTTCTTATATTTATGAAGGCACAGTTTGGTGTTGTAGGTACAAAGTGATATTTCTATATTAATACCATCTTTAAATTAGAATAAACGTCACCTCTCAGTACTTGGCTACTCTAATCTAAAGTCATTAAGTTCTTACTGTCCCAATTAATTCAGAAAACCGTCTTTCACCTCTCGGTACTTGACACAATTTATCTAAACTATTAGGTAAAACCCGTATAAGACAAGCACCACCTCTCGGTACCTAGCCTATCAAATATCCTATTCTTTATGGTCTTGATCTAATATTCAATTTCTCAATTGCAAATACCAAATCCTAAGATTTCATGCGATTTCTCAATTACGATCGTAAGGGATTATAGGGTCCTACGATTCTAAATCTAACCTTTCATTTTTCGAGTTGTATGAATCTTTATAGAAGTTGTTTTTGTGCATGAATCTCAAAACAAATAAAAGGTTGGATTTAGAATTATAGAACCCTACAATCCCTTTAGGATTGTAGCAGATTTATTTCCCTGTACAACATATCAGTCCACTGGGAAATTCTTATCGTTTCCAGTACAGTACTCATATTTTTGATATATTTGGAAAAGGTGAACATACCCTGTTTTGAAGGAAAAGAAGTTTGAGTCATGAATTTTTTTTATTGATATTAAACAGTAAGAATTAATCTTTAATTTTTACTTGCGCCACTTGATTCTAATAACACCACATAAATTTAGGGGCAATAAAGACATGTACGGTTAAGCAAATTTCAATGAAGCGATTTGTTAATAAAATTGATTTTTAATTGTACATTTTTTTTATAGTTTTAAACTTTTCATTTGTTGATGAATTTAATTAAAGTCCCTCTCTAACGTTAACAAATTGTGAACCCAACCTTTTTAGTTCTAGTCCTCCCAAATCAACTATTTTTAGCTATAGTTCAATCTAAATCAAACTGATTACAAAATGAAAGGTCCACGGCATAGCTAATAACACCACACAAATTTAGGGGCAATAAATACATGTACCGTTAAGCAGATATCAATGAAGTGATTTGTTGATAAAACTGACTCTTAATTGCACATTTTTTTATAGTTTTAAAATTTTCATTTGTTGATGAATTTAATTAAAATCCCTTTCTAGCATTAACAAATTGTGAACCCAACCTTTTTAGTTCTAGTCCTATCAAATCAACTTTTTTTTAGCTATAGTTCAATCTAAATCAAATCGATTACAAAATGAAAGATCGACGACATAGCTAATAATACCACACAAATTTAGGGGCAATAAATACATGTATTGTTAAGCAGATATCAATGAAGTGATTTGTTGATAAAACTGACTTTTAATTGCACATTTTCTTTTATAGTTTTAAAATTTTCATTTGTTGATGAATTTAATTAAACTCCCTTTCTAGTATTAACAAATTGTGAACCCAACCTTTGTAGTTCTAGTCCTATCAAATCAACTTTTTTTAGCTATAGTTCAATCGAAGTCAAATCAATTACAAAATGAAAGGTTGACGACATAGCTAATAATACCACACAAATTTAGGGGCAATAAATACATGTACTGTTAAGTAGATATCAATGAAGCGATTTGTTGATAAAACTAACTTTTAATTGCACATTTTTTTATAGTTTTAAAATTTTTATTTGTTGATGAATTTAATTAAAGTCCCTTTCTAACATTAACAAATTGTGAACCTAACCTTTTTAGTTCTAGTCCTACCAAATCAACTTTTTTTAGCTATAGTTCAATCTAAGTCAAATCGATTACAAAATAAAAGGTCGACGACATAGCTAATAACACCACACAAATTTAGGGGCAATAAATACATGTACTGTTAAGTAGATATCAATGAAGCGATTTGTTGATAAAACTAACTTTTAATTGTACATTTTTTTTATAGTTTTAAAATTTTCATTTGTTGATGAATTTAACTAAAGTCCCTTTCTAGCTTTAACAAATTGTGAATCCAAATAGTTATAGTTCAAATCAACTATTTTTATTTTTATTTTTATAGTTTTAAATCAGCTATTTTTAATTCTATTTTTATTTTTATAGTTTTAAATCAACTATTTTATTTTTATAGTTCAAATCAAATAGTTATAGTTCAAATTTTCATTTGTTGATGAATTTAACTAAAGTACCTTTCATTTTATAGTTTTAAAATTTTCATTTTTTTTTTTTTTGCTATTTTTTAAGATAGGTGGAAAATCACTGTTTTTGGATGGTCCAAAATTTTCAAATCAAGTGATTTTCTACTTATCTTAAAAAATGGTATAAATTTTTTTATAAAATATAAAATTTGGTCTGCAAGTACATATTCATATGTGAATCATGTTGAATAGTTCAGATTGACCATTAGAATTTTAAAAATAAAAATATTGATCCGTATTATGGTTCAATCTGTGCTATGCATAGTGCCATAGACTCATTCTTTATTTAATATTGATTATAATAGTTTTATTAATATGATATTTTTGTTTGTACTAATTATAATTTAAACCTTTTGTTACAAATATTATATTAAAAGTTCCAACAATAATAATAATTAATTTTATGTTTATTCAGATTATTTATAATTATTTTATTGTTTACTAATATTTGTTGCTGTTAGTCGTTAAAAAATAAAATAAAAATAAAAATATCAAGTAATATGCTAAATAAAAATGATTTACTATGAAGCAATATGACCGTTTAAAATATAAATAATTTTTTTTGATAAAAATAATATTTTGTAGGCTGAAGAATTCAACAAAATATGTAAATGAAAATTTGAAATTCCAAACATACGGAACTTTTGATAAAAAAAAATTCTGATTTCTTATTATGGTCACAATTTAGAAAGCTTACGATTTCTTATTATGGTCACAATTTGGAAAGCTTACAAAGAGATTTACAGGATTTCTCAAGTATAACCCGAAACTCTCGTTCTCAAAGCCAAAAAGATAGACCGAAGGCTCAAAAATTCAATTTAAGCTTTTGATCCTCAACAACTTATTTTTAAATAATACTGCTGATAATTTTCAATGTCTAACCACTACAATAAAATATTAGCATGTAACTTTTTTCAGTTACTACAATTAATAATACACATTTTAATAAATTAAAAAAGTGAAAAATATCAATGTGAAACACAAACCAAACGTAGATTGAGATTTGAGCCTACGTTTCTGCTAACTACTCGCTACTTTCTGACTTCTATTATTTTAAAATGCTACAAATAAAAAGTTCTTGACAGAAACCTACTAGAACCGTACGTATCATTGGCAGTGTTTTAAAAGTCGGCCGACTAAACCGAATATTCGTATTCGGTTGGAAACTAAATAGAAAATGAATATTCGGTTCAATATTCGGTTTTAAATATTCAGCCGAATTTTTTTAAATAAAAAATAACAATCTGAATAATTCAAATTCAAATTTGAAAAATAAATTCAGATACTTACAAGTGGAGAGATTATGAATGACTAGAAAATGAAACTGTGTTGAGCAAATACTTTTGAATATTCGAAACTGTGTTGAGCAGATACTCACATGGGACCGAATATTCATTTTCTTATAAAACCAATAGTTAAAATCAAAGACTTTTGAATATTAAACTGTGTTTGAAGAAATTAGATACATTTTTTCTACGAAATTAATATGAATTTTTATTTGAAAATCCGAATATGCAGTATTCGGTGACTTTCCGAATACCAAATAAGAACCGATTATTAAAACACTGAGTTACACTGTTACAGTGATTTTTCCATCTTCCGAGGTCAGAGCGGGTACCATTTGAAAATTAATGGAACCACACCAATAATGTAGACCCAATTAAAACTAGCACCTTATTAATTGGTGCGGTTTTATCTATTTTTTTTTTAAATACTCATTCTCTTTCCTGATGAAATTAATTTTTAATTTCTAAGATAAATACTTAAATTTCACCTCCATTTTATTTTCTAAATTGTTTTAATACGACCTTCATTTTTTTTTCTTTTTCAAAAATAGTCGCAGTGCTATAAATTTTTGTGTAATAATGAGATTCATAAACTAAAATCTTTCATGCCTCCTAAATACTGATATGTCCAGTAACACAATTTAAAATTCTTGTTAGATTATAACAGCAACTGCTGCAAGCCGAGTTAATATAATATTCCTTTAGATACCACACATACCTGAATTAATCTCACGATTTTTTTTTTTTTTTGAACTTGTCTTGAATACACAAATTGACTTTGAAATTCGTTATAAGATTGAAATAAACTATCCGAATCTCATACTAACTACCCGGATATTTACTTGACTGGATCTTAATAGGCTGCAGGACTGAGGCTTTGATAACAGATTCGAACAATTTTTTTTTTTTTTCAGAAAATCCGTAGGCATTGATAGAAAGTTACAAAGTAACTGTTACATAAGATTAGACAACTAATGTTTGTGAATAATACACAGCTAAATAAAACAAAAAATGCACAGAGGTATGTGTATCATGTGGATACAAATTGATAATTCTTGCTTGATTAGAGTGATAGGAGTCTCCAAGCACATTTTAATATAAAATTCTGAAAAAATAGTAAAAAAATTTCAAAAAATATAAAATTTGGTCTCCAAGCACATTTTAATATGAAGAACACGTTGGAATGTTCGAATCAACTATTTGAACTTTGAAAATGAAGATATGAGAGGAGGGTGCACGTTAGAAGCACAAAAAGAGAATGCATTTTAACCCTCCTCATACACACACACACACACATAAAATTATCAAGTCACATCTTTATAATTCCTAAATAAATAAAATTTGTAATTTATATTAAAAAATTATTCGTGTGACAATTTGTACATTTATTCGGCCAAGTACAAATATATTTATTTATTTCTTTACACGAGTCATTTTATTTTATTTTTAGTTCAATTACTCTACAAATCTAATATTCAATAAGTCTAACATTCAATTTAAATTCTAAATTTCTCTAAAAACATAAATTTAACATCAAATTTAAATTTTAAATTACTCTACAAAAATAAATCTAACAATCAATTTAAATTCTAACATTCTCTACAAAATCTAACAAAAATAAATTTAAGTTAAACTAATTGTAACAAAATTTAAATCTAACATTCAATAAAAAAAAATTGTCAAATTTGGGTAGGGTCACGGGTAGCTCGGATAAAGGCAACCCATGAATGTTGGGGGGAAAACCAATCCAATTTTTTTCAAAAAAATTGAAAATTTTAAAGCGGGCATGGGTACATAGATTGCTATATATGGGTACACGAGTACGCGGACCGGTTCGGACGGGCACGGGTGTAGTTCAGTCCGAGTTTCCATGAATTTGTTCTCTAATGACCGGCCCGTTTCAAACCCACACTCGTGTATCCATGTATCTGTGCATACTCGTAGCACAGGAACAATCCAGTTAGATAACGGACCGGACCGGGTTTGACCCACACTAGTGGGGGTGGGTGGGCGGAGGTGTAGCCCTGGCGATTAAAAATCGCCCACCTGTTTTGGGTCATCGGCACCGCTTTTCAATCCCGTCAATAGATTCGAACATTTTGGAGTAGAGACAGACTCAGGTTCAGACTCCTGAACAATTAATAAAATAGAGAGTTGGCACTGGAGGGGTCAGATGGGATTTGAATCCGATCGACAATATAGGTGTAGGTGTAATTGGTCGGGCATGCCTCTTTTCAATGATTGCACGGACTTTGTGGCGGATCCAATCTGTCCAATTGAAGTGACATATCATTGGTTTGGATGCATTCCAAGTTTAGCAGAAAGAGCGAGACAGCTCCAGCAGGGAATTGTCTTTCAATTTTCTATTCTAGTGTATAAGAAAAATGGCATGTTACACCCAACTTTAGGTCATCTATATATGACAAATTCAATTTTGGGCTTGCCGCTATAGAAGTTCATCCACAAAATTATTATATATGGTTAATTCTTTTATTATTTCTTGTTTCTAAAATAAGCCAAGTCATCAAGAAGTTTCAATTGTTAGATCAATCATAATTAAATTAATATAAATTTAATTGTATGAATGAAAATAAATTAAATTTTACTAATAAATATTCATGAATGTGTTGGATATATTTAATTTAATAAAATCTAATTAGTATATTGAAAAAATCATATATCAATAATTTTGCACTTTTTTTTTTGCTTTATTATTTTGATAGTATTTGTCTTAATTAAAAAAACTCAATATTATTTGCCCATACTTTTTTTTTTTTTTGGAATGAATCGATCGAAGTCCGTAAAATAGTCTTAATTATCTCAAACCCAAAGTCAATGAGCAGCAATCAGTTGTGTATAATCAAAATCTTTCTCAATAGACTTATACAAGATCTAATTCTCAATACGACACTCGATCGTCACGAATACATCACTAGCCTGCAAAGTGAAATTTGAGACTATATATATTATAATCAGATTTTGATATGCAAAGCTCAAGAATTAATTAAGAGGAATTAAAGTCTATTGGAATATAATGTTCTCATACAGGGATAGTTTAGTAAGGTTTTATAACATTAGAAATTAATTATTGGATTGAATTGTTGGAGACTGCTTTCGAATTAGGCCTAGCTAGCGTTAGTGCGGAGTATCCTGTTATGTCAGGTCGACGCAGCATAGATTATCCACCATTGAAAATGCGCGAGATAAGATGTTTAGGAAGAGTCTTCTAGTTTCTTCTAAATGTTTGTGCTCTATTGTCTTTTGTTGAAATAGGGACATGGAGAAAAGGAACTCCCGACCGACTGAAAGGGAGGAAGGAGAAAGATTCACTTTTTAATTTTTACAAAATATGTTTTGGCTTGCGGCACTGATAATAAAGGAAATTAGTCAATTTTAGTGGTGGAGTCAAAATTTTAAATTAAAAGAGTTAAACACACATTAAAATTTGAAATAATTATTATTATTTCAATAACCATGCTACAGTATCTGCACTTAGAAGAATGATGTATTATATATGGTCTCCACTATTTATTATTCTAAAAAGATATTATATAGTTCTCACTAATTATTATTCTAAAATTTGAGTAGCACATTTTCTCTATGGTTCCCACTAATTATATGGTCTGCTTTTCACAGAGTCTTCGCACTTGTCCCTGCGTTAACTTTTTTTCTAACAAAAATAGTTGGCATTTTAAAAATAAATACTTCAATGCATAGATATAAATACTTTCAATACTTAGATATTAATATTTTCAGTGTCTTATGTAAAAAATACTTAAATATTTATACATTCATAAATATAAACTGATAAAGTGGGTAACCCCACCTATTTCATATTGAAACAAAAGAAAGTTCATACAATAATCAATAGAAGATAGTTCCAATGTACAAAACAGCAGATAAGCTACATCAGGATAATAACATAGAAGCTACATGAGAACAACACCATAAGCACAAAAGAACTACTACTTGGTTACTAGTATCAGTTTAAATACTAAAGACACGCTGAAATAATCCCAGCCTCATTTGACGCCTGTGGTTGCATACCATTAGCATTAGAATGCGGAGCTGGATCTTCGTAAAGAAAAAGTAGAACAAAAACTGACATGTAAGTTAGAAGCCAAGTTGGAGTCGTGCACCGTAGAGGTCTAATTTAGATGTTTCTAGCTTTATATGCTCAGGATGCATGTCCTGAGAGCCATGCTTCTAGTTAATAGGCCTCACACTGGTCCAGCGCTGCCTATTAATTGAGTATTAAGGGATGAGAAAATGAGAATTAAGTATAAATATCTAAATTGAATATTAAGAGATTAAGCTAGAAGATATTAACACTTAAAAAATAAGATATTAATACTTTGATGTGTAATTTGTTATGATTGTCCCTTTTTGAGTTTTTCAATTATCCCCACGTTAACCTTCATTTAACAAAAATAGTTGAACTCAAAAGATATGAATACTTCAGTGCATAAATATAATAAATACTTTCAATACTTAGATATTAATACTTTCATTGTCATACGTAAAAAATACTTGTAATTATGGGTATAAATACTTGTACAATAAGGTATAAATACTTGCGTGACAACGAGCTTGGAAGTACCTGATGATGAGTCTGAAAGTATGTAATCATGGATCTCATTTGAAAGAAAAAATTGTGTAGGTATTAGTACTTTAGAAAAAAAAATTCAAATTGTGGATCTTTTGCACTTCCCACAGGAAGTTATCTTTCTGCATTTAATTTTCAGCAGTCCACTCGTGAGTACTGTACTGCGGGTACTATTATCTTCGCGCTACAGTACCCGCGTAATAAATAATTGTTTCCCTCATAGCGATAAATACTTCCATTGCATAAGTATTAATACTTTAGAGAAAAAATTTGAATTGTAGAGTTTTTGTGATCTCCAAATAAAATTCTTTTTTCGCACTTAATTTTTGGTGGCTCCCCTACAGGTACTATTATCAGCTCCCTTAAATAAATCTATTTTACATTATTTATGATATTAGTTTTTAAACTATATAAAAAAATACATAAATAAAAAGTGAGGGTCGATTAACCTCATTCATTCTACCTGAATATGCTCCTAGTCAAGTACGTTGTTATTAGCTTCATCACAACACATCACAAGTATCGGTCACATAACATAACTCACGTGTCTCATGATATGTCCATTCGTGATGTGTCTTTCTTCGATCAAAAATGATACGTCACAACATGCCACACAAATTAATCCAGTCATGTCATGTCAAATCAGGTTACGCAACACGTATATAATGTGAACAATTTTTCTAACATCATTGTTTTAATTTAATTTATTTTACAATATTTTTTAATATTTTTTTAAAGCTTTTTTTTATAAACTAACTTAAAATCTGAAAAATAAAATTAATTATTTTTCATCATTTAGTGATCAAGAAATTACGTATTCGTTACATCACGTTATATTTTACTTTGACTGGATGGCAGGTCAATTGGTAAGCTGAGAGATTAGGATTGAAGGGGTCCGGGTTTTCTGTTACATATTTTTGAGACAGCGTGTAACGAACGAATCAATACTGACAACATAGCATGACACATTCTTATTGATTACAATGTCTTCAGACCTCCGCCCATGACATCAATTTTGGTTTATTATGAAGCAGCTGGGTCCATTCAAAAATCTGCCGGACCGGAATTTGGATTGGCTTGGAGCATTAATTAAATATGCATGGATGCGTCCGACGTGCGGACTGATCTGCAACATTCACCTATGTCAAGCCAAAACCTCTCGCCTAACCTCTAACCTAGGTTCATTTTCTTATCACGGACTCAGAAAATTAAAATTAAAGGTCAAGTAATTTTATTTTATAAGAAAAAATATAGTATTTTGTTTTTGTCAAAGACAAAACTGAAAAATCATAATTTGTAGAAGTGCTCTCTCTACCTACTTCCAGGTCAATTCGTATCCTCTGAGATATCTCAAACTTTGTGTGACTTTATGAAAATTTTCAACTGTTTAAATACGCTATGCACGAATCTCGAAGAACACATAATACTGACCCCTACATCACCCCCGAATAGGCAACGGACACGTCGGTCACACAAAAGTTGAGATATCTCAGAGGATATGCACTCCTTCCAAGTAGGGGTGCAAACGGATCGGATACAAATTGAATAGTAGCAAAATCATATTCGTATCCATTTTTATTTTCTGGATACGGATTGGATATTAACCAAATATGGATACATATATCCACTTTTTATAATAGTGAATGACATAATTTTTTGAAAATACATATTAAATTATATAATATATATCTATTATTCGGATACGAATAATTAAAATTCAAAATCATATTCGTATCTGTATCCGTATCCACACGGATATTTGGATATTGGATATCCGTATTAAATTTTTGGATACGGAGTCGGATACGGCCGAGTAATATCCAACCCATTTGCACCCCTACTTCCAGGGCTGGCCCTGGCCCAGGACAAGGGTGATGGTCCTGGGACCAAAATTTAAAGAATAATCATTTATGTACCCGCACTACAGTAATTGCATTTAGAGGAATAATGTATTATGATCCCCACTAATTATATTGTGTTCACTAATTATTATTCTAAAAAGATATTATATAGCCTCAACTAATTATTATTCTAAAATCCTAGCAGCACTTTTTCAAAGCCCCAGCACTAATTCCGCGTCAACATTTCTCTAACAAAAATAGTTGACCTCATAAAAATAAATACTTTAGTGCATAGATACAAATACTTTCAATACTTAGATATTGATACTTTCAGTGTCATATGTAAAAAGAGAAGGAATCCAATTACAATATTATGGCAGTTTAGGTCCCCACAAACAGTTATGTAAAAATTACAACATTGTTTACTATATAGATATAAATACTTGTGTTCTTTGAACTATATACTTCAAGATTTGACTATTAATATTAAAAAAAAGTTATAGATCTGGAATGATTGCGGTTCCCACAAGCAATTATGGCAGTTTAGGTGCAGGTACGATGTGAGAAATTTCAAAAAAAAGGTGCGGGTACGACTATTTAAAAATAATTAATTTATCATTTATATTGTTTACTATATAGATATAATTACTTGTGTTCTTTGAACTGTATACTTCAAGATTTGACTATTAATATTTTAAAATAAAGTTACAGATCTTGAACAGTTGCGGTCTCCACAAGCAATTATGGCAGTTTAGGTGCGGATACAACATCAGAAATTTCAAAAAAAAAGTGCAAGTACGATTATTTAAAAATAATTAATTTATCATTTACATTGTTTACTATATAGATATAAATACTTATGTTCTTTGGACTACATACTTCAAGATTTGACTATTAATATTTAAAAAAAAGTTACAGATCTGAAGTGCAATTATGACAGTTTGGTCCCCACAAACAGTTATACATGGCAGTTTAGGTGCAGGTACTGTAGCGCGGGTACTCATATTAGCTTCCAAATTTAAAAGGCCCCAAATAAAAAATTATATATATATGTTAAAAATGCAAAAACAGAAAGATTAAAATTCAATTCCGTGACAACCGTCAGGGCTGAAAAATATTCTTAATTGTTTGTTTCTATGCCCAAAGGAAAGGTTTTCAATCTTTCCTTTTTTTTCGTTTTTTTTATTTTTTTTCCTTTGTTCGCTGAAGGAAGTTACATCATTTTGAAAATCTATCACAATTTAACAGTTACAGCCGATAAAACCCAAAAAATTAAAACCAAGTTCCATCGTAGGAATAAAAGAAAAGTGAAAATCCAGTTCCATGGTTTGTAAATCAATAATCTGAGTAAACGAGGAAAGAAAGAAATTAAGAAATCTAGCACTTCTCACAAGCAGCGGCTGAATTGGGTGAGGCAAAGCAGCAGAGTGTGGTCTTTGGATTGGACTGCCTCTATCTCATTATCTAGGTTTTATCTAGCACTTCTCATCCAAATCCACCCTTAGGCTTAAAAATTAGTACTCTACCTCTAGGCTTTTAAGTGATCCCATCCTAGTCCATGAGAGACTAGATATTACCTGAAATAGTTAATTTGTTTTTAATTGATCGCTTTTCTTTGAGGAAACATGAAATAGGTTCAAATTACCGGAAGAACCTGTGAACAAGGAATTAATGAACGCATATTTTAGTACTCCCTAGCAAACCAACTCGGAAGGATACAAATTAAGTACTATAAAATTAGAGGTGAAAACAGATTTGGGTCAGTTTGACTTCGGATATAATTATTGGATCTCAGATCCTGTTCGCTTTTGGATCATATGATTTCAGATCAATTCCAAGTAAAGTGGGCCAGGTCGAGTTCGGGACTTCGGATCAATTTGATTTTTTTTTAAATTATCAAGGCTAATAGGATGGAAAATTGACAGCTGGATTGAGCGTATCATATTCAAATTTGTTGGGACTTCAGCATTTCGAATAGAGAATAGATCAACTCAGATTTTGTCATCAAGAAAATGTGTGCATATCATATCATATCAACATCAACATATTTCTTGTTGCATATCATATCATGAAATGCTATATCCCTGTTTAGTTGCTAACAAAATTCTATATAAATTTTTGGTAAATTGCATTAAAGAAACATGCGTCTATAAAAATGGTTCTAAAATGTATCCAAAACATATGTAATATTGGCTCATTTATTCACAAAGATGAGAAGAGCATTTAGAAAAAAATAAAAATTATTCCAAATTGATATACATGTTTAAAATATAAAATTATTAATTCACATAATTTTGTCGCAATTAATATTATTCGGAGGTATTCATTGGTAAGTTTGCAAAAAAAATTTAGCCGACTTCCGTATATGGTGCGTCTACTAAGCTACTTGTTGTGTGGCGAGTCTATTATTAATTATTTTGCACCTTTAATACTTAAAACTACACGGAAAATGTTCATAGATGACTCGAGAGGCAAAATTGAATGCCTGCGTGTTCCAAGTTGATTGGGCTGTAAGATCAACACAGGTGGTCGCCACACTTTTCTCGCTTCCAGTATCGTAGATGTTCTGTGGACAATCATTGCGTTAAACACAACTAAAAATATTTGTACCCTCTCTCTCACTTTGTACTTTGTCACCACATTCTTGTCAACACTAGCTTGGCTGCAGAAAATTGCAAACAAATGTTTCGTAGAAAATTAGAGAAAATTCGAAGAGAAAAGAGAGTCCAAAAAGAACATATATATAGAGAGAGAGAGGGGGGGCTAACGTGCATTCGAATGTATATGGTTCGAAGTGCTTACGGTTTAAATTTGAAATTTTAAAATTCAAATGATCGATCCGAACTGTCCATTTTGTTCTCTATATTAATATGTGCTTGGAGGCTAAATTTTACATTTTTCTGAAATTTTTTACTATTTATTAAGCCACTTTGAAAATCATTGATCCAACAGTTTTACTGTTTTGTGCAGTCACCGTTGGATCAACAATTTTGTAAAATACTTAATAAATAGTAAAAAAATTCATAAAAATGTAAAATTTGGTCTCCAAGCACATATTAATATGGAGAACAAGATGAATGGTTCGGATCGACCGTTTGGATTTTGAAAAGTCAGATTTGGACCGTATGTATTTCGACTCATATATATTCGAATGCACATTAGTCTCTCTCTCTCTCTCTCTCTATATATATATATATATATATATATATATATATATACATACACACATAATATGGCTAAATTGCTACTAGTAGCACTTCGACCTAAGTGCTTACGAGTTCATATTTTAGTATTTGATGTTCAAACAACAAATCCAAACCGTTAGATGTTCAATCTATATTAAAATCTATATTAAAATGTGCTTGGAGACCAAATTTTACATTTTTTGAATTATTTTACTATTTATTAAGATGGCTAATATACAATCGATTATTCCTGAGGTTCTGTATAAGCAAGTCATTTTTTAATTTTTAAAGTCCAAATGATCGATCCAAACCAGTCATCTTGTTCTCCATATTAATATGTGCTTGGAGACCAAATTTTACATTTTTCTGAATTTTTTTACTATTTATTAAGTCACTTTGAAAATCGCTGATCCAACGGTGGCTTCTGATTTTACTGTTTTGTTAAGCCACTATTGGATCAGAGGTTTTCAAAGTGGCTTAATAGATAGTAAAAAAATTCAGAAAAATGTAAAATTTGGTCTCCAAGCACATATTAATATAGAGAACAGGATGAATGGTTTGGATCGATCATTTGGACTTTAAAAATCGGAAAATGACTTGGTTGTACGGGACCTCAGGAACAATCGATTATATATTAGCCTACCTACATATATATATGTGTGTGTGTGTGTGTGTGTTATTTACCCATTGCATGCACAACTCGATAACTTTTATGCGGATTAATTGCACATTTAGATAAATTAAGTAAATGTTGCTTATATGTACAATTCAATCGGTGTTGTCAAGCTCTTCGTATTGAATTAGTGAACTCTAATATTAGAATTGACAAATCACTACGAGATATCAATTTATAAAAAATATCAACAAAACATGTTCACATAAGGAGGGATCCACATACAATTAATATTTATTTACAATTATTTACCTATTGCCTAAGAAATATCAATTTATAAGAAACATATATCAACAAATGTTAATTGTAAGTGGATCCCTCCTCATATATTGTTTACTTGTATTAATTGCATGCATGACTCGTTAACTTTTATGTGAATTAATTGCACAGTTACATAAATTAATTAGTAAATATTGCTTGAATTTATGTGGATTAACTCAAATTTATATTCTATTCAATACTACACAAGGGAATCTTTTACAATTAATGGATCTAGACCGTTCTTTTTAACTTGGCATGAATCATAAAGTCCAATAATACTGCTAGTCTGAATTCCAAAGCGATGAAATTTATGTTGGGTTTCGGATACCACTTTTGGGGTTTCGCGGTAACCAAAACTCGTTTAGGCTTAAGGTGCGGAATGACCGTAGAACAAAAATTTCTACGGCCAACTTAAGCTCAGGATTAAACGGGGTATGTCAGGAAACTTTCCAAGGCGGTCCACCTTCAGTATTCCTTTGGCATCAAAACCCAATTTAATCCTTTTACAGATCTACTCCATGATTGATTTCTAAAACTTTAATCTACTTACCAATTAAATAGATTAATATAACATATTTATACCTTGTTTCCAAATCACAGTTGGAATGCAGACCGAGCGTGTAGAGCTACATCACGGAAGGAATCGACTCGTCTCGGAGCATCAGACGTCTGATGCCTCTATCG